>PITA01002981.1:0-103769 GCA_004023965.1 Spilogale gracilis
CGGAATGGCATTGAAAGTGTAGATTGCTCTGGGCAGTATAGACATTTTGACAATGTTTATTCTTCCGATCCATGAGCATGGAATGCTCTTCCATCTTTTTGTGTCTTCTTCAATTTCTTTCATGAGTGTTCTGTAGTTCTTCGAGTATAGATCCTTGACTTCTTTGGTTAGGTTTATTCCTAAGTATCTTATGGTTTTTAAAAATCATTACTTTTTAAATATACTCTTGAGAATTTGGGGGTAATTATAAATTTCAAGTATATTACTATTATTCTTTTCTCCATATCAGTACACTTCACAAACATTCTAGGGATGGTTTAACTAATTTATCTGCATTCTGTTGGGTTTATGTTGATTGTGAGATATTTTTCTGAAAAATTGAGGGAAGTTTGACAACAGTGTATGCATAATTGTAGAAGCTTTATGGCCTTTAAGGTTGGGAGTCACTTTTCTTTTTTTACTTAGGAAAAATAGATCTATATTTTAGTTTTAACTTGATTTAAGTAGAGAGTATTTTTTTAAAGATTTTATTTATTTATTTGAGAGAGAGAGAGTGACAGAGAGCATGAGAGGGGAGAAAATCAGAGGGAGAAGCAGATGCCCAAGGAGCTGGGAGCCTGATGTGGGGCTCGATTCCGGGTCTCCGGGATCATGACCTGAGCTAAAGGCAGTGGCTTAACCAACTGAGCCACCCAGGTGCCCTAAGTAGAGAGTTTTAACGTGACTAACAAGTTATGACTCTTGCAGTTGTTGGTCTCTAATAATAACAGGCCTAAAATCCATCAAAAACCCACCCTTCTGTGAGATTTCTAGCACTTGAGTCTTAGACTCACCAATCTTCCTTCTCCACCCTTAAGATGTACCAGGTAATCATTGTCTAATTAGACCTGCTGAAAATAGGAACAGTACCTATGCTCTGTGTACTTTCTTAAACGTTAAACAGATGATTTTCCCTTTGACAATGTTTTCATCAATTTATTTATACCACCATTCCTTCTAGAACAGTTGATGCCTCCCATACTCAAATGAGCAATGTGTTTTTTTCTGGCTGTACTGTCTTCATAAAACAAAGTTGTGAAATTATAATGTGAAAAATTCTGAAAAGACTTCTTTTTCTGCTGAGTTCATGCTCTATTAAAAATACCTGAAGCACCCATTGTTGGAGTTTATAGACTCCTTTTGAAAATTCAGAGCCAAAACCTTTTAAAGGATCTAGAAAAAGAAAAAAGGAAGAATCCAACAGGTAACAAACACACTTGGGATGGAGCTGACTCAGGAAAAAGAAAAAGAAGAAGCCATCAGAATTGAGCATTTGCAAGCAAGGGGGAGAGATAACATAAAAAAGAGAGCATTGTGTATGCATAGAGGCCAGGGGTACAGGAGAACTGAACAGAAAATTTCCTATTGCTACCTGCGGGAAAATCTTACACTACAACTCATCACACAGCAGGTGATGAATGAGAATAAGAGGAGATCAGGCAGTCACCTGGGCTGCCACAGAGAACAGGGAAGTGGAAAGAACAAAGAATGCAGTACACTAGAACCCACAATAAGACAGATTAAAATGACAGGCCTCGGGGGACCAGGAAGCGGGCTGAGGAGTGGACTTCAAATGTCAAGTACAAGTGAAGCTGAATAAGGTACAAGTTGCCATGGAAAGGAAGTCATTAATAAAATAAAATGCATCTATATATTACATAGCAAATGACTATTGTCACTGCTTGATACATTTTAAGAATCCACAACTTTAAGGGCATATACAATATGTCTTCTTCATTTGCTTATCATTTACATGATGAGTTAAATCTCTGCCACATCAAGTAGGTGTTCAAAGATATGACTCAGTTAAAAATTCTGATACATGTAAAATCACCAAGGTTTGAATTCTTTTAGCAAAACTATTCATGCTGTGATTCAAATGATGTTCTTGCCTGAAGATACTCTTTGATCCTGGATATAACCTAGAGCCTATGATTGGGTCCCTTCTTAAAGATACTGCCCTGCTTTTCTTTATATACGTTCAAGTGATCTCTGAAACTGTGTATAATGTTGAGTCTATAGCAATAGGAAACAATTAAGAGAATTCAATAGAAAGAGATTATTTATATTTTTTAAAATTAGGTCATAGCTAGCTTACCGTAAGTAAGCTTACCGTAACTCGTCTCTTGTCACATAGAACTCACTTTTCCCGATCTCTGTCTTGTCATCTTTAAAATGAAATAATAACAATGGCAAACTCATAGGGGAATTGTGAAAATTAATATGATGATAAATATGAAGCATTTATCAGAACAGCTGACTACTTAGTAACTAGAAATGATTCAACAAATGTAAACATTTATTATTTTTAATTGCCAGCATGTTGAATTCAGAGACCATTTCAATTTAGACCACCTTTATATATACAACTAACTCAGGATATCAGTGCATAGTAAGTAATAGAAACTGAATATTTCTTGAATAAATATTTTTAATGTTCTTAAATTAGTACACATTAAGAAATACTTCCTACCCCCAGGATGAGCACAGTCAACTGGGACAAATAGAAAACCTAATTGACAATTACAAAAGAATGCATTAAATGCTATTGAATGGTTAAGAATACTGAAAGAAAGACTTACCTTTCTAACTATATGATGGGACAGATATCCTGAAAATTCTTCTTAAAACTTCACCTAAAAAATGCGTAGCTGAATTGTCAGGAAAGTAAGGGAGCTCCTCAAAGCCCAAAATTAAGAAGAAATCATGAATCCAAATAGAAGGCAGTTTGGCATCTATAATGTTCTTCTGCCAGTGTCTAGTGGCCTACTTCTTGATCACACATAAACACACGGGAAAGGAGGAAAGGCCTAGGGGGGCTGCAGAAGTGTCTCAAGTAAAACAAAAACTGCTGAAGAGTAACTACCACAGAGAAATAGTAAAATAGGGTGGGAAAATACTCTGAAAGGTAAGAGACTAATGAAATTAATTTGTCTCAATAGTAGCTCTTGCTAGAGGGAGGAAAAAGGTCTCCACTGAGAACTAGAAACCAACTCTTACATGTAGTATGTACTTGAGTTTATATGACTTGTGTGTCCTCCCAAAATCTAAGTTTACACAAGGCATAAATAAAAGAAAATCCTCTGTAGAGGAATACAACTTAAGCCCGGACTTCAAGAATTCTTACATTATATACCCATACGCTAATCTGAGTGAGGGTCAGCAAAAGAAACAGATGCCAGGATCAGACACTCAAAGATAGCACATACTGTGTTTTTGCCATTTCAGAATATAAAATAGATGTGTTAAAACTGTTTAAAGAAATAAAAAAAGGATTCCACTAAAGAACAAAGGAACATTAGAGATAACTAGGCACTGTAGTTGAAAAAAGAATGAAAAAAATGTCTAAATATATATGGGATGTGTGAATATATGTATAATAAGTGTTAGAAGCATTGTAGATACAGCTGAAAAAAGAATTAGTGAAATAGAGTATAAGCATGAAGAAATTACCTAGGATGCAACATAAAGAAGAAAAATATGAAAATTTTTGAAAGAGATACATTTAATCAGAATCCAGAAAGAATAAAGAATATGGGAAAAGGCAACATTTCAGAACATGATTGTTAAGAAATTTCTATAATTGAAGAAAAATGCCAATTATCAGTCAAACCATCAAATTAATCTTATGTGGATTAATGCAAAGAAATCCATACAAACCATAGAACATAGAAGATTCCTACAAGAAGTCAGAGGGAAAAATAAATAACCGAAGGAGTGCAATTAGACCACAACTGATTTCTCAACAGCAACAATAGAATAAAGAAGATAGTGGGACTTTAAACTTTAAAGTTTCAACAGATAAATAAATTACTGGCAAGTATAATTTTATGTCTTTCAAAAACAAAGACAAAGCACTTATTTTTAGTCATTTAAAAAAATAAATATAAAGACCTAAAACTTTTATTTATTTTATTTTTTTCAATTTATTTATATTATTTATATGATTTTAATTTACATAAAATATATTTTTATTTATATTATTTATATTTATTTATTTAATTTATTTATTTGGTTTTTTACCAAGAAACCCTCACACATATTACATAAAATATATATTTTATTTATATTATTTTATTTATTTCTATTTACTTATATTATTTATATGATTTTATTTTAATTTATTTATTTGTTTGTTTGTTTGTTTTTTACCAAGAAACCCTCACACATATATTTCTAAAAGATGTATTTAAACAAAAAATCAGATTATCCCAGAAAGGATATCTTGTCTGAAAGATAAGAAAGATTGGTGAGCATAATTATGTAAATATAAGCAAATAAATTTTAAGAACTAATTGTCATAGTGCTTCAAAAACTACTGTAAAACAATAGCAAATAAATTTGGAAGAGATTATTAGAATAAAAGTTTTCTAAGAAAGAAGGAAATTTTCCTCAAAGGAAAATCTAAGATTCAAGAAAGAATGGTGGGAAAAAGAAAGAGTAAACATGTAGATAAATCTAAATAAACACTGACAATAAGTGACAAAAAATAGTATTTAACTCTTACTATAAGCAAAACAACTAAAAACAGGCAACAGCGTATAGTTGGTGGTGGTTGTAGTAGTCAGGGTTAAAATGTTTAAAGAGTAAATACATTGATTACATGTAAACTTTAAGTTAAATATGCATATGAGAAATTAGAATAGGTACTAAAATAATACAATTCAAGAGTATAATTCTAAAGCTAGTAAACTTAGTTTTCCTATACTAAGAAAAATAAGCCAATTAATTCAGAAAGGCTTAAAGGAAAAAAATTAGAAAGAGCTTAAATATACTGCTAACCTAATAAGTGAAAATAAACTAAATAATCAAAGGACAAAGACGGAGAGATTTTTTTAAAAACTAGTTACATTGTGACTATTAGAAGCCCACAAAAATACTAAAAATAAAATCATGAGAAAATATGTACCAAGAAAACTAACCAGAAAGAAGTTGGTATAGCTATATAAAAAGCAGAAAAATAAATTTTAAAACAAAAAAAATTATGAGAGACAAAAAGGGCTAATACATTAAATAAAACATTAAAGATTGGCAGAACTACAAGAAGAATGGACAGATCCAGTATGCTAAGCAATTAGCAGATAATACTGTATCCTCGGCATCTGGGGTAGGCTTTGGGGAAGGAAGATGGTACTTGTGCTGAGACTCAGAGGATCCCAGATGTTGGCCAGATAAATAGGATAGAACTGGTAAAGGAAAACTAGGGCACGGACACAAAGAGCATAGAACTTTTGGAAAACTGCAAGTACTTTGATAAGACTCGGTGCACAGAAGGCAGGCAATGATGCGGAAAAAATGAAGAACTTATCTTGAAGAGGTAGGGGGAGTCAGTGAAGACTGTTGGGCAGATGAAAGTCATGATCAAATTTTGACTTGAGATTAAGAATTCAAGTCAAGTGGTGTTGGGCAGAGTGACTTAGATGGGGTCCAGACTAGGTCTGTGAGGAACCACGTTTCTGGTTTCAGGGTCAGGCAATGATGCAACAATGACAGCAACTCCAAAACCAAGTATGGCAGTCCACATTTTGTGGGTCTTCGCTTCTCTCTGGAGTGCCCAAGATGATGTGTTTCCTTGCTTCACCTAGTTTTGGTGAATATTCATCATTTAGTCATATGTAGGGATGTCCTACTTTCCCCCAACATTGCATTACTGGATAGCCTTCCATTCACCCACTTATTTACTCATTTATTCATTCAATATTTTTTGACCAAATTACTACTGCAAAGTACCCTTTCATAGGCTTTAAGGATACAGCAGCAAGCAAAAGGGAAAAAAATTCCCTGTCTTCCTGGAGCCCACATTCTGAGTATCTGTGCATATGCGTAGGAAGATAGAGACAATAAACATAATATATAAGTAAATTATAAGCGACTTTAGAAAGTGACAATTATTATGGAAAAATTAAAGAGGGTAGGGAGACAGTGCTTGAGCAAACAAGAAATTCTAATTTTAAGTAAGTGCTCACAGGAAGACTGTTAAGAGGGAAATATCTGAACCAAGACATGAAGATGATGATGAAGTAAGCTGTGGAAACAGCTGAAGGAAGAGTGTTTCAGGCAGAAGCAGGGTCCCTTTAACGTTTGTCATATCTATTGACTCAGATGAATTAAAGCAATTATTCTGATGCTTGAAGTTTTACCTCTGATGCTTCCTAGGATACATACCTTATATACATCCCTACCTCTCCCATGTTACATTTAAAGAGAAAGTGATTTAAAAACAGCCGTGAATACACAGAATTACACAGTTCCTTGAAGTTTTTCTTTTTCTTCTCTGGCATTCAGCCCGTCAGCTCTCACTGTTACCTCTGTAGTAATTTGGCTTTTGTATAACAACTTGAGTGGCATTGAGCTTTGATAGATGGTCATAACATCTTTGTTAGAAATGATATACAGATTGTTCCAGAAAACTATGCTGCAAGTTTTTATTCTGAAAGCAAGAGAGGCTAAAAAAAACAAATTTCTTTGAAAATCAAATATTAAGAGATGGTGAAAATGAATTTCCCCCCAGCTTTGTCTCAGTTGACAATTCTTTGGGATAAGGTTGATTATTTTTATGATTCCTCTTGGAGACTGTCAGAGCTGTCTGATCAAGTGAAAACTAGCAGAAGGAGATTGTATAAAGAATATTCACATAAAATCATTTCTTTTCAAGGCTAAAGAAGAAAATTTGTCTTACATAGAGGGAAATGCAGGCCCTTTACATTGGTTGTCTTATTTTAACTATCAAAAATAGAATTTTTAATTTGGTATGATAACTTCAGAGGAGCAATTAATCTCAGAGAGAATAAATAACATGGGCATACAACTATCACGTAGTCAGACAAGGATTTTAATTAGAGCCTCCCCTGGAAACTAAAGCCCTGGACATAGACTCTTAGCCATCAGTGGTTTCCTTCCTAATGAAGAAGGATGTGCACTGGTTGTCACTTGCAGATGCCCATGAGATCACACACACATGGGCCTCAGGTCCATACATTCTTATTCAAGTTCAAGGTGGGCTCTGGGAGTTTGTATTTTTAAAAAGCTCCAAATACTGTCGATGAGCCACCACACTAAGCTACTTTAATTTCAGCTGAGGTGACAAATGACAAGATTGCTGGTCATACAGATGATGAACAAGTCAGAAGCGTGCCATTGAGAATGTGATTTTTTTTCCTTTTTTGGAATGAGAACTTTGAAGAGAAAAAAAAAATGAATGCAGTTTTAAAGGATTCCTTAAGAGAATACAACACTAAAAAGAATCAGGGTTAGGAGGAACATTAACTGATGCTTTGAATTAGTCGTTACCATGTACAGTAAAATGTAGTCAATTTACATGTTATTCAACCACTGATGATAAATCCATAACCTACCTTGTAATAGGCCTGAACATTGATTTAATGTTTAACTACACGTATATTGAAACTTTTTAAAGAATGGAAAGGGGGCGTTAAAAGCTTTTTTCTTATATTCAAAATATCTGATATTAATTCCCAAAGACTTCTGAAGGGGTACAGCTCAGAAGGTTTTTATGTCCACTCCAAAGAATGTAATTATTTACTAGAAAATTCGGTGCGATCCTTACTTAGGTGCACTAGACAAATTCTAAATACCAGAATTTGGACATTGCAGAAAATTTTCTTTCATTTTAAAATAATGTGCTTGAGTCACAAACCTTAATAGTATCAATATAAACATGACTTGAGTTCCAAAAGTTCATTTCTTAGCAAGTCTGTTAAAATATAATGAGATTCTTTGTAAGTCACAATAAAATGCCCAATAAGAGTTTGTAAAGAGGTCACGTTGTAATTGAAATGTTATGTAATTGCCCTGAAAAATAGTAGAAAACCATACTTCTGTAATTACAGTTTTTAAATCAAGTATTTAAACTGATTTCTATACTGGGTATAACTGCATCATTGGAATGTGATACAGAAAGCGCATTTCAATTTTGTATGTGTACTGTGCCCTGAAGGCACCCTCTATAATTGTTTACTTAGTAAAATGTACTGATGATAATCTGAATTTTATGGTAGAGGAAGATTATAAAAGAAAGTCACATATACCTAGATGTTTAAAAAACATTTTAGAGTAGTAGTTGTCAAACTTCCATTAATAAGCAACTAAGGAGCCTATTTAAAATGCAGATTTAGGCTCAAATTGCAGCAGTTCATATTCAGAAAGTCAGAAATCTAGGAATCTATTTTTTTTTAAAGATTTTATTTATTTATTTGACAGAAACACAGCGAGAGAGGGAACACAAGCAGGGGGAGCGAGAAAGGGAGAAGCAGGTTTCCTGCCGAGCAGGGAGCCCGATGTGGGGCTCGATCCCGGGTCTCCAGGATCATGACCTGAGCCAAAGTCAGTCGCTTAACCAACTGAGCCACCCAGGCGCCCCGGAATCTATATTTTTAACAAATACAAAGTAAAAGGCTATAAAAGTTTGTCCGTAACTATTTTGCTTTCACTAATTGTCCTAGTATAATTTTTAATAACACGCACTTCTATTCTCAGTGTACTCATTTGAATGATAAATTGTCAGCTGAAGTTTAGAGTGCCTGATATTTCCCAAAGTCTCCCAAGTGGTAAAAAGTATGCTCCTGGAATTCCTAGACACACCCTCACACCCTCCCCTCACCGTAGTCAGCAGTACCTTCAGCTGTGTGATGCTCACTGAGCCATCCCCAGGATTCACAGGCAACTCAAGTACTGTAGAAACTACTCCAAAGGAAGTCTTCTTAAGTACTCCCTTGCTGGGGAACCCTCAGAAACCTTTTTTTTCTCGTAAGTTCTTAATTTCCACACTCTAGTATTACAGTTTTCCCATGTAAAATGGATAACAAGAATAAAAGACCCAGCGTAAGTATGTAGAAAGCAGAGCATATTTGGGTAATGGTGAGAACAGAATACTCCAGGAATAGAAGAGGGTAAGACTATAGATGGCCCACTTTGGGGCTCAAAATAATGGAGAGTTTCACTCTATCTGTGATGAGAATTACTGAATATTTATTATAAGAAAATGAGGGCTGAGGGGCACCTGCGTGGCTCAGTCAGTTAAGCGGGCAGTTTTTGGTTTCCACTCAGGTTGTGAGATCCACCCCTATGATGGGCTCCATGCTCAGTGCCGAGTCTGTATGGGATTCTCTCTCACTCTCTGCCTCTCCTGCTTGTGCTCGCTCTCTCTCTCTCTCAAATAAATAAAAATAAATCTTAAAAAAAGGGGAGGGCAATGAGCTGAAACTGTTTCTTTTTTCTTGGTAATATGAAAATATTGGTATGAATATACTTGGTAAACAGTAAAGGCGATGAACCATTATCAGGGTCATTAGGGGTTCCACAAAAATAGAATTGATAGAGAAGGGAATTGATAGAGAAAGAAAAGGAAAAATAAAGGAAGAGAGGAAATACGAAATGGTTGTGAGAAAGCCAGGGCTACATCAGGGCATCCTGGAAGTGTGAGGATGTAGAGGACCACAGACTAAAATTCATGGCTTTATTGGTGGGATGGAGGGAAATGGAGTGGAAACTTTTCTAAGACTAAGTTTTAAAATTAAAGAACTTTATTTTTTTTTAAGATTTTATTTATTTGACAAAGAGAGAGATCACAAGTAGGCAGAGAGGCAGGCAGAGAGAGAGGAGGAAGCAGGCTCCCTGCTGAGCAGAGAGAGAGCCTGATGCGGGCCTCGATCCCAGGACCCTGAGATCATGACCTGAGCTGAAGGCAGAGGCTGTAACCCACTGAGCCACCCAGACACCCTAAAGAACTTTCTAAGAAATAGTTTTACCTGACGTTTGATAGTGCCTTTATAAAAAAACAAGACTGTGTCTTTCCTGTCTACCAAAAACCTCTCTCCTGTCCATATTACCAGTGTAGACCAGGGAATATTTGCCTTGAATATTTTGTTTATCTTCAATGATAAATTTAAATGTACTAACAATTAGTACATTAGTATTAATTACTAATTAGTACATTAGTATGAAGCAACTTAGCTTCATATGTGTGCAAAGCTTTTCTCGTTTATTAATGAGTAGTGAGTGACACATTTTAAGGGAAAATTTCTGTACTTATGTATATATTATCAAGCAAATAAATTCGTGTCCCAATTTTTCAGTAAATGTTTTAATAAAGGCATTTCTCCTGATACTACATGTTCTTCTCAAAAGTCATTTTTAATAACCATATGCTATTCCTACTTGTACATGTACCAAAATTTCTCAGCAACCATCATCCTACTTTGGTACACTGTAAGGCTCTTTTTCTTAGCGCTCCTGGGTGGCTCAGTGGGTTAAGCATCTAGCCTTCAGCTGGGGTCATGATCTCAGGGTCCTGGGATAGAGCTGCACATGGGGCTCCCTGCACAGCAGGTGGTCTTCCCAGCAACTCCCACCCTCCGTCCCTCTTTTGTGCTCTCTCTCTTGCTCTCAAGTAAATAAAACCTTTTTTAAAAAAAATATTCTTTTTCTTGTACATATAATATTGAGGTGAATCTCTCTAGGTATAATGTTCTTCCTTATCTCCTATTATTTGCTGAGGATACATTCATAACAGTACAGTTATTGGGTCAAGCAGTATGAGTATTTTTGAGACATATGATACATATTTCCAAATTACTTTGAAAATAGAGTTGTACTCCACATATTCTGCAGTATGTTAAATTTATCAAGCTTTATTTTGATAATAAATTATATTTTTCTTAATTTACATCACTTTGATTACTAGTTGAGTCAAACCTATTTAACCATAAATTTTCCTTTGTTGTAAGTTTTCTATGTGTACTGCTGCTAATTTATTGTGATCATAATGTTTTCCTTAAAGATTTTGAGGAATTTTGTAGTCTATGGCTATCATCATATTGTTGATCATACTGTATTTTTCCCCAGCCAGATTGTGATCTATATTTTAAAGATTTCAGTGTATTCTTTTTGATCACATAGACATTTAATTTTTTATTACTTTTACTGTGTTATTTTGTACATGCTTCTAAAAGTACGCCCGTATATTGATTTTCTATAATTATTTATATTTTTATTTAAAATAAGTTTATTTTGGGATTTATTATTTACAGCTATCCCCAGTATATATGGAATTTCTTCTTCATAGTGAATGATATAAAAAAGACTCCCAAATTTTTTCTCATAAATAGCCAGACAATTGTCTTATAACAATTTATTAATCCTTTGCTTCTCCACTAACTGTGACATTTCTTTCATTATAAGTAAAATGAATTTTGTGTATACTTCATTCTAGGCTATCTCTTTTACTTCTCTGATATGTCTATTCTGATGATATTACATACCATCCAGATTATTGTACTTTATATTTTTGATAAAAAAGAAACTATCAAAACAGTTTATAGCAAATCAGAATAATTTTACTTCATCTGGACCAGAAATTCTGAGCTACAACCTTCATGTGTGAAATAGGTTAATTCAGTATTCTAAGTAATCAAGTAAAGACTTTTCATAAAAAGTAAGTTTTAGATATTTTTTCTATCAAGAGCAGGAGGTCACTTAAAAGATGGAATGTTCCAAACCCACATCATTAAGAGAATAAAGGATTAGTAGTGTCTTTTTCTGTTAATTATTTCTCACCACCTTTCACGCTGCGACGCCAAAGGAGATGGAGACTTTTTCTTCTCATAAGTGATTAGTACACATAATGAACCATGACAAGTAATTATCATGACCCTTGAAATTTTAATATATAGGAACATTGTTACAGTGTTATTTTTAAACAGGTCTCCTAAATTGTTTTCTCTTTAGTCTTTAACAGAGCCTGAACATCCTTAGCCTCCAAATTAATTCTAAACCTGTCCGAGGGCGAGCATTTTCTCTTACCACTGTAGGATGAAGTCTCTGCTCTGACCACCTCCATCTTCACAGAGAAGAATCCTAGTGAAAGATGGGCTCGAATGTCGATGCCAGTGCTGGCTAAGCCAGAGGTTGAGTCCATACCTCCTGAACACCATTTTATCACTCTTTCAAGCTTACCTCACCACTTTCATATTTTCCCATGCTATTGTTTCATTGCTTCATTGAAACAGAGTCATGGTATGGTTCATTGTCATCCAGGAGAGATACGTATATTTTCTTGTATTAGAAAACAACATACAACATAGCCCAGTCTGAATCAGTAATATTAATAGAAATGTGTTGACAAGCAAAGACATTTTTTCCTCAAGTGCCTTTACCTACTATGTACATTTGTTTAACATTTCTATCATCAAGAATTCAGATGTTTTATCTTTATTTTCCTCTAGACATTTAAAAATACGTGAAAGAATATACTTTATCCACAGGCAGATTTTTCCATATCCATTTAGCTAAGACTCCGGAGAGCATTTATCAACAGAAGCTAAACATATGGACTTTCTAAAATTAAGAAAACCTTTTTGGAACTTTAAGAGACTTTTGAATAGTGTTGGATGCAACAAGCTGTAGTGAATTATTCAAAAACAGGAGATCAAAGGAATAAAGAAAATTATTTTATGCTATAGAACCAGAACTCTGTAAATTAATACATAAGGATATTCAGGATTGTTTAATTTGGTGGCATGGAAGAGAATCAAATGAAGAAATTTTTATAAATCTATCTTTTTTTAATTAAATATATCTGCTAATTTGAATATGCCACCTGTGCTTTACTCCAATATTCAACAGTTTCTTTATATAAATTGAGAAAAATGCATTTAATTTCACAAATGTTCCTCGTTCTCTGAAATGAGAAATATATACACATGGCTTAATATTCTTATGAAATTAAATATGTAAGAGAGAAAAATCCTCAACAGACCTTTCTATATTAGTATCCTGGTGATATTTTAAATCTTCAGATATTTTAAAAGTGGAACAATAACATTTCAATGGGGAAGTTTTCAAAACAAAAGATAAAGCTATAGAGGCATAGTCAGATCTTAAATCCACTTGAAAGAAAAATTGTAAAGGAAAAAGTTACAGATAATAAGATTTAATCATTGTGAGAAATATCAGACAAAAACCGATAGTGCTCTCTAGAAAAAATAGCTTTGGGGAAGACAGAAGAGAAATGAGGTGTGATACAGAGTGAGGTTTTAGAAATAAAGAAAACAGAGACAGTAATAGCAGAAAAAGAACAAGAATTAAAGAGAGGATTAAAACAAAGAATAGTATATAAGGGATCCTAATACTTCTCTTTGGTCAATTTGATAGAACATTAAATCACTAAGAATAAATTTTCCCAAAGTGAGAATGATGACCTTTGTCAGCATCAGATTGTTTCCACAAATGAGAGCCAAGGAAGAGTGAAGAATGTGGCACCTTAATTGGGAAAACAACCAGCCATGGCTTAAGTCTAGACCTAGTGCCTTAACAATGAAGATAGGGCCATGATGAGGACCAGTGATTCTATTTGGAGATCACCATGCCCCTTCTCAGAGTTTACTTAGCTTCCTCAATATAGAATAGAGGCAATTTCAAACAGAGATAACTAAAAAAATATCTCGGAGTTTCTAAATAGACTGACCATGGCTTATGCAGAAGAGGAAACATTCCGATGTGATAATCAATCATGGACAATTTTGCATTAAGTAAAAACAAAGACCTAGGACATCCCAGCAGAACTTCAGATATCAAACTCATGTTCAATGGATAAAGTAAAAGGTGATTATCAGTGAACACAATCCCAGAATTTTTCTTGCTGTTAAATGTTACTGAATTTCTTTAATTCAGAGTTATATCTTCCATAATATCATGTAAGAAAATAGATGATATCCTTTATCAAATACAACTCAGTTTTTTACTTGTATGGTGTGATATATGCACATTACTACCACCTAAGGGTGACACGCCTAAATTGCAGAAGTAATATTTTACCATGCTGCTGATCTGATAAGTATATATGACATTAAGCTGTAGGATTCATTATGTTTTTATTGCTTTAAAAAAATTTATTTATTTATTTGACAGAGAGAAACACAGTTAGAGAGGAAAAACAAGCAGGGAGAGTGAGAGAGGGAGAAGCAGGTTTCTCACCAAGCAGGGAGCCCAAAGCGGTGCTCAATCCCAAACCTGGGATCATGATCTGAGACCTGGGATCATGATCTGAGCCGAAGGCAGACGCTTAACCACTGAGCCACCCAGGCGCCCCTATGTTTTTATTGCTAACACATTGTTTTTATTGCTAACCAGTAAAGTTACTGAATCTAGAGCTGGACATGACTTTAAAGTTCATTTCTTTTAAAACCATGAAGGTTAAATATGTTTGTTGTTACACAGCTAATGACCTAGAAAGGACATATAAATCTACAAGTACATATAAATGATTATATTGAATACTATAAGAATTACATGTTTATTATTATCACCTCTGAAGAATTCTCTTAGCTATCATTCTTCTCCTGATTAGCTGATTAATGTGTAGCCACTCATAAATTTAAACCTTTTTATTTATAATAAGGACGTGGTGTGCCTGGGTGGCTCAGTCATTAAGTGTCTGCCTTTGGCTCAGGTCATGATCCCAGGATCCTGGAATTGAGCCCCGCATCAGACTCCCTGCTCAGTGAGGAGGCTGCTTCTTCCTCTCCCACTCCCCCTGTTTGTGTTCCCCTCTCACTGTGTCTCTGTCAAATAAATAAATAAAAATCTTTTTTAAAAAATGAATGAACACAAGTAGCTATTCTACTCGTTGTATGAACCACACTGAAGCAAGTATAGAGATTCATCAATTTTACATTGGCTGATCACCTCAGGCATCCCTAGATGGAAAACACACATTTTCTTAGATATTTGCAATAGGGAATGCATGAGAAGGACCTAAAGACAGTCACACATGAGACCTGTGCCCTTGACTCCAGCTGGGGCTAAAATCGGGTTGTGAACAGCTTTGTTAGCTGTGTGAAAGAGCTTCAGACTTTATCCCAAGAGCAATGGAAAGTCCATAAAGAGTTTATACGAGGAAGAGAACATGATCAGATTTGTTTCAGGAATCTCCTTCTGGCTTTAATGCGAAGAATGGAGAAAGACTGGTTAGAGGGATGAATGGTGAGACAGACAGATGCCTAGGATGCTGCCTGGCAAAGAAGAGGGAGTGATGAACACTAGGTGAGTGTGTGTGATAGCAGAGAGACCAATTATGATGCTGTTGCCGAAATCCAGGCAAGAGAAAGTTTTCCTGGGTCAGCACAGTAGCTTGTTGTCAAATGTGCGTTAGGGTTAAGTGCCCAATACAAGACTACAAAGCTAAGAACATCTTCTGTGTATTTATATTATGTGCCAGATCCAAAGAAAAAGTTCTCAATTTTGTTAGACAAGACAGCATTTTTCTTTATTAGCAGTTTCCTTTCCTTAAAGATGTTGTCTTTTACCACTAAGTTGCATTACATCTGAGCTGACAGTTTTGCTGATGACTTCTGCGCTTTGGAAGTCTTGCCCATACATTTTCTTATTTCTTGTTTGGCAGTGCACATTTCTTCTCTCACTCTTCACACCAGGGTTCAAACACATAAGCTTTCTAATTATTGACATCTAGAGGAGGAAGAAGAGATTGGAGAACAAACATTTGAGAGTAAGCAGATGCACGCCTAGTGAGTTATTGTAGAGAATCTCTATCAACTGATGGCATTATCATTCTGAATGTTGACAGATCGATCTTGGGTAGGATTCAGAATATTCACCATCACCAAAAATAGTTAATTACTTGTGGGGGATCACATGTTGCTTGCCACACCGGGCTGTGCAGGTAGAAGGCAAATGAAAGGACTTACTGGGTTTATTAATCTGTAGCTTCTTTATAATGAACATTAATGAATTCATTAGATCCATATCTTAAACTGATAGATACTTTCACTAGACAATAAAGCTTTCCACCTTCTTGTTAATCCAGGGTCCTTCTTACTTCGTTTCAGAGCCCTTTGTGATTTCCCAGAACTGGCAACAACCGTTTTCTTTTCTGCTGAAGTAATCAGAGTTCATAGCCTCATAAAATGCAGAATGCTCAGGCTTTGTCATCATATTGATTCAGGTCTTGGGACACCTCAGCTTGGCAACCGTGTGTAAATTGTCAAACCTTTCTGAGTCTTTGCCCTATCTTACAAGTAATGATCACAGTCTCAAATAAGTGCTGGAGGGATTTAACTAGATTATGTTCAAAAGTCTACCACAATGCCAGGCACATAAAAGGAAATTAATAAAAGTTATATAAAATATACCTTTGTAACCATTCTGCCTAATTAAAAAAAAAGTTCTGCAAAGAGATCTTTGTCATATTTAAAACATTTGATGGGCTAAAAAATATTTTTAAATAGAAGCTCAAATGTATGCAGACTGGGGTTATTTGAATTCTATACTTCTACTCAGAAGATTTTATTAAGTTCTTTAAAAGGTGGCATGTACTCTGCATTCTTCTTTCATAATACAGTCGTTGAGCTTAATTTAATTTAAATAAAGATACTTACTTGAACTGTTTGGAGTATTGGATGCAGTCAGGTGTGTTTTCCACTTTCTCTTTTCTCACCACCTGTAGATGTCAATCATATTTTAATCACTGGTATTGTTGATGCTAAATAAGCTTGGGAAACTCTCAAGTTAGCCTCTGTGGTAAGATTACAGAAATGCAGAATAGATTTGATCTTGGAGGTTTCCAGGTAATCATGAGAGTTGAGAATAATAATTGGCACTGTGTCAGTCTATATCCTCTTGAGCAGTGGGTCTCATTATATATCCTGAGGACCACTGGGCGGTTGAGTTGTGGGAAGAGGTATGCTAGTCCATGGGTTCGCTAAGCATTGTCTACAGAGAATCAATATACATATCCCACATATGTGTACAGCTGTTTTTCAAAGGTGTACGAATGTTGTTGGGATTAGGAAAATTCATTAGAAGTCATCACGGAGTTTGAGTAGTGTTTCATTATGTGCGTTCTCAACTCATAGTTGCATAAAGTACAACTGCTCTCATGTGGACCCTTTGGACATTTTAAACAGAGTCCTTGTGCTTGAAGGTCAAGGACTTGGAGTAGAGCAACTTGGAACAGAGAAATTATGACATGTCCAGACAGCATTTGGAGAGGTTACTAACAGTCTAAGCTGGGGAATAATGTCATGAGGAACTTAATAGAATAATAAAGGTGCTATGGAAAAGCTAGGAAGGGTACATGACGAGGGAAAGGGAAGCAAGATATTTTTAGCCTGCAAATGTCTTAATTGGTTTTATTACTAGATGTGAGGCCTTCAGGGTGGGGTTGTCATGTCAACAGAGAGACTGTCTTTCAGGACCAGGTCGCCCTGTGAGCTCAACATCTTCTGCTGATAAGAAGGGGAAGGGGACAGGGAAGGAGCTGGTCCCACATTTTGAGGCCCAGTTTCCCACTGACGCATCTGCTGTTCCACAGGGCTCTCTCTTCCCCCATTTTAAGTGTGAAAATATAAATATAAAGCCCAGTGAAAGCAGGTTTTTTAAAAAGTAAAATAAAACGGGATTTTTATTTTACATTGCTATGATTAAAGAACTGCCGAAATCCTAAGGAGCTGAGGGGACAAATCTTGGCTTCTTTACTAAAAAGAGCATTCTATGAAGATATGAAATTGTGGTGGGAGGGAAAGGGGTTTGGGGAACAGAGGGATGGGGCGGCATTGCAGCCAGGGGTAGCCTTAAGAAAGCCGTTGGCTAAATCCCCACACTCAAGCCTCAAGCCAGGGACTTGGGCAGTTGTGTATTTATATACCTGGGCTGGAGTGGTGGCAGACAGTCTTTGGAAGAATGCGAGCTCAGCATGTCTCCTGCAAAACCTAGACCAAATAAATACACTCAGCTGTCTGTGGCTTACTCTCCCCACTCAACAGAGAATGTTGCTTTTTCTATGGCTCTGCATTTTCAAAAAAGATGTGAGGAAAAAAGTTAAATAGTGGTATTGCTGATACTAAGCAAAGTGAAGAAACAATCAAGCTAACCCCTATGGTAAGATACAGAAATTAGAAAGAATAATACAAGCACCAGAAAATAGAACCTATTAATTAAAAAAAAAAAGGTCAAGGTGTTGGGGCTATTTAGTTAAGAGAAGAGATGCCAAAGGAAAGACTTAATAATGTCTTTTAGCAAAAATAAATATGTTGTAGTGAAAATATAAATCTTGGGTTTTGGAGAGGGGTTTGTTTTTTTGTTGTGCGTGTGTTTTCTGGTTTTTTGGTTTGTTTGTTGTTTTTTTTTTTTTTTTTGTCTTTTTAGCCACAAAGGCAAAATAAGAAGCCAGAGATGGCAGCAAGCATATTTAGGCTAAACATGAGGAAGGACTTCTAGGTTATAAGGGATGTCTATTCTAATTAAAAGAAAATATCGTTTCACTGCTTACAATGTAGTCTGGCTTCAAAGACGTTTTCCCTCTTATTTTTAAAAGGTTAAATAACTATTTGTTCTTTGCTCCCAAATAAAAAGTTTCCCATTTTTTGCCTTTGCTTGTCTGAAAAAATGACCCCAAAGAATCACAAAAAAAATTAATCAAATGACTTCCATACTAAGTAATTTTTTAAATATTCATTCTTTAATCTCCCTGAAAAGAAGATTCTATCTTAAGTATTTAAAACCTGGAAAACATTATCTCTTTAAAATAAGACATGTATATGTCTATACTAAGGGCTTGAAAATTTGTAGGCTAACATACCCTTTCCTTTGTGATGAGCTTCACTTGTGTATACACACACAGACATCTCACCATCATACACAGGCACAGTGACTAAATTTTAAGTGCTGTCAAAAATTTCAGTCATGAGAAAAATGACAAATTTATTCGTTGTGCTTCTCTTTATACATCTAACCTTGTGTAATTATTTATATAGGGTCCTTCTTGAATATTAACTCACAAAAACAAACCAGGCTTGAAATGGAAGATATTTTAAATGCACAGACGCTACTGGAAATCATGATAAATACGAAGGTGCTCACCTAAATTAGAATTTACACAGAAATTTGGGTGCAAACAGAGCCTCACACATGAATGTGCTTATTGAATCCTTCCTTCAACGATGGATACTAAGTGGCTTTGGTTTGTTCCCTGATAGATAATCCCGTGGAATTGATATAGAACTGTAAAACCAATCTTTGAAGAAAAGTAATTTGTTTTTAATATTAAATTATTAAAATGATCTCTTTTACACTATTCCAAAAACTACAGTGACGGAGCAAAATCGTCGGCAGTTTCTATGGCAGCAATTTCTCATTTTATATCTTTGTCCCAGCCGCCTTATTACAACACGGGATTAGTAATGGGTATTAATTCCTAACACAAAGTAAAAACAATTCATGTTTTATTAAATCTGGCCATATCCCAATCATTTCCAGATATTGTGCCTGCCTGGAAATATTTAATATGAAACTGATGGTAACATGCTATCTTAGACCCTTGCGGGGAAATAGATGAGGAGAAAAATCTAAGTGAGCCTCAGGGGAATAAAATATAGGGACCATCTTAATGACACAGGGAAGAGGATTCCTGTAATGGCAGTCAGGGCGCTCTTGCTTAGGAACGGCTGTGCTTCCTGAGCCATGGGGGACAGCAGCATGCTTTGTTCAGCTTGATTCTTCCAGCTCTAGGTCTTAGCAGTAAACCTTCTCAGATCCAAAAGGGAAAACATTTTCCCTGTTGTCAGTTCCACTGAGGTGGAACTGAATTCTTCCCTTCCATACCTCACTCCTAAGCGAATCTATAGGTGTCCTTCACAACTACAGTCTTCTACTTTAAGTAATTTGGCTTTTATTTATAAACAAAAGAATGATTAATCTTTATTTGTGAACAGTGACATATTAAGGAGCAATTGAAAGACTGTTCTAGCTTTAGTTCATTTAAGCTTGAAAAAAATAGGAAAAAAAATCTAACCTTTCAATATTTAATACATCTGACTTCGCAAAACCTCTCAGTAGTTGATCTGTGGGCACACAGCTTTTCTATATACAGCTGGCCAGTTCTCGTGGTCAACCAGTGGCTGTACAAGGCTGGGAGAGACAGGCAGTATGTCCCATTGGGGGGCGGGGGGGACTACTGCCCACGGCAGCCTCAGGAGGGTGCCTTTCCAAGGAGTATTACTATTCCTGGGGTACAAACTGGGGAACCTCCTTGGAGGACCAGGCAAGAAGGAGTGTCTGAACACGCCTCACTGGGGACAAGGAAGGAATCCACACCCCTCTGCTCTCTGGACCATTTCTACCCTTGGCAATGACATTTCCTACTGATGAGTAATACCTCTGAGACACATACTCAGAAGTTTCCACTTCCACAGTCACCCACAGGACAGAGTTGAGAGGTGCTGGGCAGACCCTACACTGAAGAGCAGACTTCTGATACTTTCTTGTGAATTTGCGTTTCCTTGTTCCCTTCCTATACCACAAGTTCCGCCCTGGCCCTGGAAGAATTCGGCGTTAATGTTCTCCTACACTCACAGGATTGAGTTCTCTGGGAAGGGAGTCAGGGCGCTGAAGGAAGAGCTGAGGCAGAAAGAAGTAGGGAGGCAACAGTCCTCAAAATTGCCTTGCTGTCTAACCACGGACACCTCTGCTGCTGCTTATCTCTCACGGCATGTGTTAGAAATAAATTGGCCTGAGTAAATCTTGAGAAAGCGTGAGGCTAGAAAAAAAAATTACCAATACTTATTTCACCCTTACTTTCCCTTTTATGTTGTTAATTTGAAATATTCTTAAAAGAATGAATATAATAAGACCGAGAAATATGAAAAAAAAAATAAATAAGGTTTTTGTCGAACTAGGAACATCAGGGACCTGCAGAGAACTTACTCTCAGTAAGATTCTGGGAGATTTAAGAGATTTTCACAAGATGTTTTGCCCTGAGAAGGAAGGCTGTGCCCAGGAAACTTGCTGTCCCCCTTCTCACCCTCTGCCTCAAGTTACTGCTAATATTACTGGACCAAGTTCCTATGATTTCAGATCAGGATCTTTCAGCCCCAGCACTGTGGACACTCAGGGCCAGATAACAGTCTGTGTAGACAGCTATCCCGTGTATCATAGGGTGTTGAACAACAGCCTTGGCCTCTGCCCACTAGATGCAGTAGCAACTTCCCACTCCCCTGAGTTGTGACAACCAGAAATGTCTCCCTACATTGTCAAGTGTTTCCAGGGAAGTTTGGGGAAGGGGGAGAGACAAAACTATCTCTGACTGAGAACCATTGATCTAAGGAAAATGTACCCAACTGGGTTCTGTTTCACCACGCTCCATGAGTAAGTGGTACCTCGAGAACCCATACCAGGCGTCTCCTCTTCCTAGAAATTCCTCCTGTACGTTAGCATTTTAAAATCTCTCAGAAGTCCAGCCTAACTTTGTTTAAACCAAAGCCAAATATGTTTAAGCATGGTATCCATGTTTCCCACTAACATCTATCAGTATTTTGTGACCCTTTGTCCTTGAAATACACTTTGGATGGACTTTAACTGACAGAGCCTCCTCTAGTGAATAATTTTTCTTATTATTTTGCTGCTTCATGTGATCAGAAATCTCTGAACATGAATATAACCATTTTTTGTGAACGTGTTTCAAGGTCATGAGAGAAAGGTCTTTTTATGAGGAGAGACACATTTTGTTTTTTCCAGAACCGTGAAAATTTGGGGAAGAGTCAGAGCAACAGAGGAGAGACAAAGATGGAGCTGACAGCAAGGGTCCAAATCAGAACTTCGAAGGAAATTGCGTGCTGGCTGCCTTGCGTCCCTTTCCCCTCCAGAATATCAGACAAAACCAACTTAGCACAATGAAAGGAAGATAAGCAACAGTACCTGCTCTCTGCCAGCACCTCTAAATAGCTGTCCAATGAAAGTTACATATATCTATGATATTGTAATATGTTATAATGAAAAAACAAAATTCATGTAAATAAGCTCAAGTGAACAAACGACAAGTAAATGAGTCTCTCAAATAAACAACAAATTGAAAATTTGCATGAATTCCAGAAAAGGTTCCTGGAGACTACAGCTAGGAACTGGGGAACACTTCAGGGGTTAAATAACTCTCTTGTCCTGTCCTACTCGCTTTGCCTTGCCTTCCTTTCTCTTTCTTGCTCTCACTATCGCTGTCTCCATTGCTTTTCTTCTCTTCTGTTCCAGCCTCCGCACCTTGGACAGGCTTCTGCTTTCTCACTGTCCCGGTCCTCGCAGCTTCACTTGGCACATGATTTATACTGTCCTGAAGCTGACTTTGACTCTGGTTCTATATGACCTATTCACAAATGACTTAAGTGTCCATGGCCATCCAATGGACTAGTTAGCCCTGGATTGGGTGTTTGCCTTTGGTCTGGTAATCTGCAGCCAAAGAAAGAGAGGACAGGAACAAGTTATAGGTTTTCCCAGCCTGCCTGTTCAGCAGACCATAAGGGCCAAGGCAGCTCTTAAAGAAAGAGGTTATGGATGAGAAAAAAAAACAAACTCAGCCATTACAACACACTGTTGTATTCAGTTAACAACAATGTGCTGACAGAAACCATCGTCGTCATCATCATCATCATCATCATCATCATCATCATCATCACAACAACTAGCATTTGTTGAGCAGTTAAATGCTAACTGTGTGTATGTCAGGCACTTCACTAAGTGTTTTTTCAGTGGTTCACTCATGTTTTCTTATAACAAACCTATGAAGTAGATACAATCATTTTTCCCATTTTATAGGTAAGTTAACACAGTACCCAAGACATTAAGTTAACCACATTAGGCAGTTGGTAAATAATGGAACCTAGATTCAAACCTAGGCATGTGGTTCAGTCTCTGCTCTTTGTTACCCTGGTGAACTCCCTCTCTGGACAAAAAAATTCAGAAAGAGGGGCACCTAGGTGGTTAAGAGTCTGACTCTTGGTTTCATCTCAGGGTCATGAAACTGAGCCCCAGATCCAGCTCCCCCGCCCAACTCAGAGTCTCCTTGAGATTCTCTCTCTCCCTCTGCCCCTCCCTTTGCTCACACACACACTCTCTCTAAAATAAACAAATAAATCTCTTTTAAAAAGCAGAAAGAAAAATGGAACTTTAGGCAATGGGGTGCCCAGATTTCAGCAGACTGTTTGGGGTTGGACAGGTATTTCAGAAAAAGCATCAACCAATATAGGAGAAGACCTGCCTGTGGTTATAGATCAGTCATGTAGTTTGTGTCAGAATTCCCATGCCCAAGATAGATGTGTTCTGTCTGAGCTCCCTAGTAACTTCCAGCACTTAGAGCCTGCCTATTGCTTGAAGCACAAAAGTCCACAGCCCAGGGACTGTCCTCCACAATCCTGGCCGAGTCCCAACTGTCTTGCAGCAGCGCTACCTCCACCTCCATCCACCTCTCTGAGAGAGGGAATCCTCACTCCCCCCTCACCTTCCATCTGCCTATCTGCCTGTGTCATGAGCTGTGTCTTGCTTCTTTATTGGTTCGTCACAATGACAGTGTGATCCCTTTAAATGTAATGAAGCATTCTGAACCAGGATGTGGGAATTCACACCTAAGAAAAATCTGTGCCCTTATACAGATCACTTCTACTCCTCTGAACTTCTATTATTAATAGGGTAGCCATTAGAGCAACTTCCTGAAGACTTCTGCCACTCAGCTGTTATTTCAGAATCAGGAAACTCTAACCTTTAACATTTTCCTGACATTAATTTCAGTGAAGAAAAGCTCATTGCTCTTTTCTCTTTCTATGTTCTACCTTTTTGCTCAGAATAATGTTAATAGTTCTGGTACTTTGCCCAATTCCAGTCTGTGTTTTAGAAATATTTGCCCAACTAAATCTTAGCCAGTCCTTTTTATATTTATATTTAGTCTGTTTTTTTTTTTTTTAAACATAGCAGTTTTGCTACACACTAAGATTCAGATCGGTCAGCCATCTTCTTTAACCAGTGGTCAAATATATGAGCAAAGATATGGAAACGGGAATGCACATGGCAAGTTCAGAGAATGGTGTGAAGGTTCATTGGCCTCAATAGCATGTTAAGTGTGGGGGAAGAGTGGGAGACAAGCCAAAAATAATTGACCAGGGGCGCTTTTTGAAAACCTGGGTGTGTAATGCATGGCAAAGAACAAGATAGTAAAGCCAGGAATATCCAAGTTTGAGTCCTGGCCCTGCCACTTACTGACTGTGACCTCGCTCACACAAAAGAATCTCTTTGAGCTTCAGTTTCTTCCTCTTTAAAATGGGGAAAATAAGAGGATCTATTTTACTAGGTTATAGTAAGAATTACATGATATAAATCATGCTTAATAAGTACTAAATAAATACTTACTAGTAAGAACTCATAATAAAATTCAAAATTTGTTAGCTGATCTCTTATCCTGGAGAGATTAGAACATTTTGACAGTAGATTTTCCAGTGGACCAAATCAAAACTGGGTATCAATAAATCATAATTCCTTGAATCACTGACCCCAAACCAAAGTTGGCTTTGTGACCCTAATACAGTAACTTGTTCAGTTAAGGATGTAAAGAAAAATTTAGGACATATGATTCTCTCAGCTTAAAATTCTTGGTACTGTCAAAGGGTGTCACTCCAAAAGTGGGGGAAGGGAGGTTTGCCAGGACACAATGCCGGAAAAATCCCATCTACTTGCACCGTACTCCACAATGGCAGTGGTGCATAACTAGCAGTTCACTCAAAAGATATTGGAAGTACCAGCCCCAGACCTGTATGAAGACTGACTTCATGTTTGTGGTCATATTTTATGTATAAACTTCCTAACAACTCTAAGCCTATAGCAAATGTTCAGTCAGTACTGGTGGATAATTTAATAGCGGAGCATACATCTTTTCCACTTGTGCTTTAATTACTTTAAATAAAAGAGAATTATAAACACAGTTTTCTGTCTTCAGGGATGATTTTTTTTTTTAAGATTTTATTCATCCACTTGAGAGAGAGAAAGAGAGAGCACAAGTTGGGGGGCTAGTATAAGAGGGAAAGGGAGAAACAGGCTTCCCGCTGAGCAGGGAGCCCGACTGGGACTCCATCCCAGGACCCTGAGATCATGACCTGAGCTGAAGGCAGACACTTAACCAACTTGGCCACCCAGGCGCCTGTTCAGGGATGATTTTAAACACAGTGGTTCCCTTTGCAGGTCAAGATGAGTTTGGAAAAAGGTATTGAAATAATTCTGTCACAGTTTACTAAACTAGAACATTTCATAGGTGACATCGGTAACATTCAACTTGGGAGATATTTATACTATTTTCCATTTTAATTCCTTTTCCCAAAGAATTTTTAATGTGAAAACTTTTCTTACAGTTCATCTTCTAATCATTACATGCCATAACATGCTTGTCTGCAGTTTACCATTTTCAAAATAACTTCCAGTATAACGGAGAAGTGAGCTCATGACATTTTCAGAAACTATACAGCAGAAATAGCAATTCTCTTCTGAACAGAAATGTATTAATTAATTAAGTAATTAATGTTGGATCTATCAAGTTATAGAATTACTGTTCTATATAAAAGTGAAAGGGTGCCTGGGTGGCTTAGTTGGTTGAGCATCTAAATCTTGGTTTCAGCGCAGGTCATGATCTCAGGGTTCTGATATGGAGGATTCAGCACAGAGTCTGCCTGAGACCTTCTCTCCCTCCCCCTATCCCTTTCCTCTCTCTCTCAAATAAATAAGTAAAATATTTTTTAAGAATGTCAAAAAGAGGGCCACTAAAATCCCGCTTAGAGGTCTTCAACATGAAGTAAAATTGCCTTCTTGGCTGGGTCCTGTGGGAAGGAAAAAATTTTCATTGATGCTCTCAGGGTCCCTGGCTGTGTCTGAAACAAACTGACAGAGAAACATGAGAAAAACATACTGATTTATTTAATACTAAGTTTGATGTGACATGGAATCCTTCATTAGGAAATGAAGACCCAAAGATATAGTTAGACCTGTATATTTTATGGGCCATTGTAATAAATGGAGGGAAACTTAGCAAGGCCTGTTTGTTAGGATTCTTCCAGGTCCCTTTGTCTTTGGAGATAAGGGTACTCCATTCTTCCAGGTATAAGGAGGGCACCTCTTGCATAAGGGTTTTATGACATATAGCAGGAAAGAAAGGGTAGGAAGATCAGAGTGACCTCCCTGCTTCTGCCTTTTTCTCAAACCCCTTCAACTTAAAATATTCAGTATGCCAAGGTGCCATGTTTTGAGGGCAGTGTGTCCTGTATCCCATCAATCCCATTCCCACTTTGGTTATGGACTTGTCCTCCCAGACCCCTCAATCTGATTGTCACCCATTACGAGCTCTGTGTGGAGCTCAATCTATTACTTTGAAATGGAACTCAGAGCTTTGCCTCAAGTAGCTGACCCCTCCCTTCCCATCCCAGAGCTGTGCAGGATTCTTCTCTTCTCTCACCCTCCCTCCTCCACCCAAGACACATGCCTTCACCCTCTGACCTCTCTCGGAGGGTGAGCAATTGCTGTCCCAGTTTGCCCACAACTAAAGAGTCTCTCAGGATGTGGTATTTTCAGTTCTAAAACCAGGACAGCTGGTACCACAGGTGAAGAGTGATAAGAGAAGAGGTAGTAAGAAGTCCCTGGCAGTCCCTCATCTTTTTTCTTTTTTTTTTTCTTGCTTTCAAATCTCACAAACCTGTGTTCATGATCCCAGCCAAGTTTTAATTATTTTTTTCCCCAGAGTATTTGAAAAAGGAAGAGAGGGTGCTTTTATTCAGTTGTTTCTTCTCATAATTTATCATTTTAAGGCATGCTCCTCTGAACCCATTTTTATAAACCATGAAAATGTATGTTTTTAATTGATAATATGTGGTAGAACCTGCCATTGAAAATTTCTTTCAGGGGCGCCTGGGTGGCTCAGTTGATTGGGCAGCTGCCTTCGGCTCAGGTCATGATCCCGGAGACCTGGGATCGAGTCCCACATCGGGCTTCCTGCTCGGCGAGAAGCCTGCTTCTGTCTCTCTCACTCCCCCTGCTTGTGTTCCCTCTCTGACTGTGTTTCTCTCTGTCAAAATAAATAAAATGTTAAAAAAAAAAAAAAAGAAAATTTCTTTCAGTAAAATGTTAACAACCCTTAATAAAGAGAATACTTGTAATGATTTTCTTTCAGAAAGATGTATAAATAAGTATGCCCAACATTCTGAATAAGGATGTTCTGATGTAGCTAGCTGTGAATAAAGGAGAATGGGAAAGTGGCAAAATATCAATGTATGTGGAGCTTTGGAAATCTAGACGAGTTCCCAAAAGCGGATTTTAAATCCAAATTTGTCAACTCAGTAAAGATGTTTATAAAAATCAGTCAAAACAGCTGTCTAGCATCTAAATTAATTAATTAAATGCTTTATAACATAGCTAGTTCTTTTGTATCTTGATTTATATCCCTAAAAGACCAAGATCTCAGAAGATATCTGCAAATAATCATTCATTTATACATATAAATCTAACCACTTTCAAATTGAGCACTTACTATGTGCCAGTTGCTCCTCTAGGCAAGATCCAGGTGAATCTCAGTACTTGGCCCCATGGAGTATATAATAATACACTGAGGTATAGAACCAAAACAAACAAACAAACAAAACAAACAAACAAACAAACAAAAAACCTCAATAAGTATATAATTAAAACTCATGCTATGGGCTTTGGAGGAAAAATAAATGGTTATAACAGAAGGGAGAAAAAACAAGGCAACCTTTTTGAAATCTGGAAGTTGCCATCATCCAGGCAGGGATGAAGGAAAATTCTGGGAGAGAGAACAGTTTGTGTGAGGGAGGAGCTCACTTAGTAGTTCCAGGAACCTGAAGGAGACACCCCATCTGGAGCCTTGCAGGCTGAAGCATAGTCACTGATTGCCTATAACCTCGTAAGCTAGCTCAAAGGCTTTGCATTTTATATGAAATGTAATGAGATGCCACCTAAGAGTTTTACACTTAGATGTGTGGTCCAGTGAATGTTGTAACAGGATTACTCCATTACCAAGGAGAAAACAGACATGGAAAGGCAGGAAAAATAGCACGGAGCCCAAGAAGGCTCCATCTCCACAACATGATGGACCCAGGAACGGTCCTCTGCAGGCAGGAGGTGGAGACAGAAAGCAGAGATGGAATATTGGCTTGCTTGCTCTTTTGCCTTCAGGGAGCCACCTTCATTCATTCCATTCACTGCCAGGGAAGATGATAAACAGCTCTGCCTCACGGAATTTTATTGGTTTGGGACAAAGAACTGGATAGAGAAAGATTAATTAATATTACCTCTGCAAGAAATTATCAGCTCATGAAAAGTTGCACTGTGTTAAAAACTAACGTGCTTACTTTGTTTATGGGAAACATCTGTTCATACTATCTGCAGAGGCATCATTTTTTTTCCCACTTTCCTCTCTTCTCTCTGGTATTATTTTCTGATTTCTGAAAGTCCATGTATTTTTAACTATAATTATTACTTCTGATCATGTAGTTCGTTATGTAAGCAATGGTACTTAATGACTCCCTAAGGCCCAAATTATATTAAAAGGTAATAAGCAATATCTAATAGGTGCCAACAACTCTAACTTTCTTAGAATTTAATTATTTGGGAAGTGGGGGAAGAATGCCTCTAATTGTAAAAATTCAGAATCCTCTTCATATAACACTTTTAAGGGAAAAATAAGGCTTGTATTTGTATTAAAAACATGTAGGGACAAATGATATGCTCCAACAAGTTTCTTATTACCATAGCAACTTCTTATCTTTTAAGTTCAACAAATCATTTTTACTACTTGGTAAATGTTTAGATAGAGCCCAAACTCAGAGCCTTCATTTAAAAACCAAAAATTAAAGCCTCACAAAACACTGACACAAGGAATTAAATTCTGCAAAACTGGCTGATTTTGGTCTCACAGCAGGTAATTTTATAGTAGTTTCAGTAGTACTTAGTGGTTCTTTATTAGCCATGTGGAAGTGCTAAAACTTTTACAACTTAGAATTCTGTAGTTTTAATATGTGGCAAATATCCCTGGCCTAAGTCCCACTAAGCTTCTCAAATATTTCAACTATGACAAGCTTAAATCTTTTTTCAGAAAATATGACTTATTCCTATCTCATTTTGGCAAACTGTTTAATTTGTTTATAGTCCAAATCAAAAGCAAGTCATCTCATATTTTATAAATTATTTTTTCATATGTTTCTTATGACTCTGGACATTTCTAAAATGGCTTTAAGCCGTATGTAGGTGACAGTGAAACTAACATAGTAAGAATTTCAAATAAACTCAGTGTCTCAAAATGTACAGGCATTTCATTATTCAGAAGTGAGAAAAGAGAGAGGGAGGGTAATCTGGGTAATTTCTTCCTATTGGGGAAGAAAATATTTAAAGATCATGGTGTAAATAGCATGAATGCTGACTCAGTCATATTCTGTACTTTTCTTTAATGTGGCATACTTTATTGCTATCATAAATTGAACTTTCTACCGAGGATTGCATTGCATTTATTGGTTTGTATTGTTTTAATTAAGGATATCGACATTTATTTAGTTATTTGTAAGTGACCAATGCAACTGTTTTTGGGGGGGTTTTTTTCCTAGGTATTTTTGTAAATGGTAGTTCTGGACTTAGAAATCTCTAGAGACTGTTCCTGGCTACAACAGGTATTCAACAAACATTTGTTCCCATTCTTGTACCTGAGACATTCACGCATTGGAGGGAAAAAAATATGACCTTTGAAAACTGTCATCCAGGGAATAAGTATATGAATAGAAGGAAGGATAGAAAAATTACATATTAGGGGTGCCTGGGTGGCTCAGCCATTAAGTGTCTGCCTTTGGCTCAGGTCATGATCCAGGGTCCTGGTATCAAACCCTGTGTAGGGTTCCCTTCTCTGCAGGGAGCCTGCTTCTCCTTCTCCCACTCCCTCTGCTTGTGTGCTCTCTCTCTCTCTCTCTCTCTCTCTCTCTCTCTCATCTGTCAAATAAATAAATAAAATATTTTTAAAAATTACATGTTAAAAAAATGTATACCATTTAGGACTCTCTTTAAGCAACAAAAATTTTGTTTCTATTAAATACAGACAGGTAAGGTTACCTGAAATGAAACCAAATCCTTCATGTTATAATCTATTAAACGTGTGTCAAATCCTTGGGTATACAAAAGGTTGCAAAGTTCTTAGTTTGTGATATTCTAATTTAACTGGCTAAATAAGAAATACAACTTTGCTTTTTTAGACTGTTACACTGGGCAAATATTTTATTGAATGCTTCATAGAATTTAGGAAAGAGGATGTTCCAAAATATGCCTGAACATCTATGGTGTGAGAACCATATGCAACTGAAAGAACCCATTCCAAAAAACTCTGAGAAATCTTGGAGATTCCACATAGAAAACTTCATAATTGCTCTGTGGGCTGTATTTATATCCATATCCTTTCTACATACAAAGAATCTTAGCATTAATTAACTTTCTATCAGCTTTTTACCTTCTCCTTCCATAAATTTATGTTAAAAATTCACTTAATTTTAATAAGAGAAAGTAAACAAAAGGCCCCATATTTTTCAGACCTGTGGTAGCATGAAAAGTCTTCATTTTACTTTCAAATAAGTGTTAATTTAGAAAAAAGAAATCTGTAGGTAGATAGTATAGATACAGATGTAGAGTATTCTTTATGTCTGCATGTGTATCTATGAAGAAAAATAATTCTAACTGTATGGAAATTTGACATTAAACTAAACTGCTAATTCCCCAAACATATTTGTCTACTCTGCAGATGCTTTCGATTTTTCATTCATTAATTTCTTCATTCAGTCAAATCGTATTTATCAAACATTCTGTGCCTAACACTTCACTGTGGGTTAGGAATATGTTGGAAATATGTTGGAAACATGAAGATAAATAAAACTTAGTCATTGCGTTCCAAGACTCACAAAACATCCCAAGGCTAGCTCCCAGTCCTGAATCATGTATATGTGAGTGTAGGAGGATCACGTGAATATGAGTTTAAGAGGATCATTATGATTATATAATTAATCAGTTATGCAGTGATATTTTAAAACCCTTGTCTCATAAATGCTGACTCATAACTGAGGCTAATTAACTAGTTGTAAAGCTATAAACAAGTCCTATAACCTCCCAATGACTTGATGTATTGGAATTATAAAATACAGAGCTGAAACTAAGATTTCTTCTATATTATAAAATTGACATGAGAGTGGTCGTTAATCAAATGCCTCGTGGATGTGGATGAGGAGCAGAGGGCTGAAAGCTTTGTCCGTTAACCAAAAGAAAGAGAAATTAACATTAGTGGAATAAAACCAAATGGGCAATGTGAACTACCTGCTTCTGCTAAGCCTCTCACAGGCACATAAAGTGCCAGAAAATGCACTTTCACTTATCTGGGTGCAAGGAAATCTGTGACATCGTCTCTTATTTATTGATATCTGAAATATACTAATTCAGAGCCTTATCTTTTGGAATTACAAAACCAACTCTGTGTCTTTCATGAGATTTTAAACTGCAGAGCTGCCCATTTACAAACCTTTCATTGTACTGAATGGATTGTATAGAATATGATAGATTGAAAAAATATACAACAGATTGGAACAGATATTTAGTAGGGCAGAGGAAAATGGCCCAGGATAAGAATATGCACAATCTGGAACATTAAAACTGTTCATTCATCCAGGATAATTTGAAGTCTGTACAATTTGTTAAATATAAGTGTTAATACAATTAATATGGAACATCAAGAAAATCACTGGGTAGATGTTAATATTAGACACAGCTTTGTGACAGGAAGAATACCAAAAACAGGGATGACATTTTACTCATTTTTATTTAGGTAAAGCCTGTATCATTTAACTTGTTTTGGGTTTTTTCCCCCCTACAAATTTTTAAAAATTTGGTGTAGATTTGATGCACATTTCTAGTAATTGGTACCTACTCGGGCTCTTCTTCTGGTCTTACATTTGATTTTATTCTCTGTTGATCTACTTCAATGAATGACCATTTTGATAAGCTATCTCAAGTCATCTTTACAAAGAGGTGATATATAATAAGTAAAAGATTTCCTTCGGCATCACAGAGTTGAATAGAGTTCCTTATATAAAGTAGCAACTGAACACACATTTGCTGTATTGAGCATAAATTCATTGAGTCTTTCATAAATGAAGTAAATAAAGAGAAAAAGACATCAGTTTGTTCAAGGCAACTCAAGTTTATCTGAAAAGAGCAGCTATGGTATGTTTTATAACCTTAAAATTTACAAAGGAAAGGGTTTTTTTTTAAGATTATTTATTTATTTATTATTTATTTATTTATTTGACAGAGAGAAACACAGCTAGAGAGGGAACACAAGCAGGGGGAGTGAGAGAGGAGAAGCAGGCTTCCCGCCGAGCAGGGAGCCTGATACGGGGCTCAATCCTGAGACTCCAGGATCATGACCTGAGCTGAAGGCAGTTGCTTAACCAACTGAGCCACCCAGGCGCCCCATGAAGGAAAGTTTTTTTAAAAATTTGGAATCTGGGGCGCCTGGGTGGCTCAGTTGGTTAAGCGACTGCTTTCGGCTCAGGTCATGATCCTGGAGACCCAGGATCGAGCCCCACATCGGGCTTCCTGCTTTGTCGGGAAGCCTGCTTCTCCCTCTGTCAGTCCCTCTGCTTGTGTTCCCACTCTAACTGTGTTTCTCTCTGTCAAATAAATAAATAAAATCTTAAAAAAAAAATTGGAATCTATCAGTTATTTCCAGAAAGACTGTTATATGATTTGGCTTTAGTGTATTTTAGCCAGTCTTAGCTCTCTAAATCATTTTGAAAACAAACAGAGCATTTGAGCCATGTTTGCTATTAACTAAGTAATAAATCACAAGGCTTCAGCTAATTTTTTGAGATCATTAATATAACACAGTTAATCACTTTAGTTAAGACATATGGGCATTTCACAAAAAACCTGTGCCAGTGATCCTTGAAATAAGGTTAAATAGATCTAATTTATGTTAAACTTTAATTAACCATATGCACTACTACGTAATAATGTTCATACATATGTTGCTTACATTAATTGCTTTTATAAGTTAATTACTGCAACACGCTTTGGCTTCTGTTCATTTAAAACTTAACAAATGTTCATACCAGCTGTGGAAGCGATTGAAGGCAATAAATGAATAAACCATCAGTTTACGTGTTTAAATTAAATTTGCTGTCTCAAGCTGTCCTGTGTCTTAATATATTAGAAAAGACACTTGGGGAGTTATGATCATATAATTCCAATTTTAGTCACTCTTTTTAGTCATAGTAATAGAGTTGTGAACCTTTATATTTGTTTCCATCTTCTGCTCGATGTCATTAATTGGGTCATTATTGACTATGTTTTTATTTTTATTGTGACACAATGTCCACTTTCATACGATCAGACATATAGTGGTCTTTACACAGAAATACACAGACTATGTCATGCTTGATGTCCTTTATGGCCACTTCTAGTTGGATACTAATGTTTGTGTTCAGAGAGATGATTCTTATAGAAAAATAGCACTTTTTAAATAATATAATGAATCTTTTATTAAGATAAAAGTTTACCTTTTTTAAATTTAGCAGTTTTTCCCTGTATCTATACCACGTTGGTGAATATGATGTGAAAATGAGCTACTACTACACTATCTCATTTTAAAAATATTTTTTTTCTTAAATACTATTTAAATCACTTTTGTTAAGAATCAAATTTAAAAATCTCTGGATAAAGATGGTGAATTGAGGCACGCTTTAGGCCACAGATTCCTTTCGGAAATCTCAATAAAATGACTATAAACAGTTTTTTTAAAGATCCTACCTCATTAGGATATAGGAAGTCAAATCGAGAACACAGACAACAACCCTGGAAAGCACATGGACAAGCAGTAATTGACTTAGCAGAACCTGGGAAGTTAAATTCTAAGTTAGCAGCTAGGGAAGTCTGACTTAGACTACAATCAAAAAACTCAGGACTGGGGCGCCTGGGTGGCTCAGCCATTAACGTCTGCCTTCGGCTCAGGTCTTGATCGCAGGGACCTGGGATTGAGCCCCACATTGGGCTCAGTGCTCAGGGGAGCCTGCTTCTCCCTCTTCCATGCCCTTGCTTGTATCCCTTTCTAACTGTCTCTCTGTCAAATAAATAAATAAAATCTAAAAATAACAAAAACAAAAAAAAGGCTCAGGACTCTCAACACTGGACACCTCTGGCAGTGGAAGTGAAATGGAGGCTAAAACAAAGGCTTCTCTCCTTATAAGTTCATCAAAGAGGAAGTTAGACCCACAGAGCTCCTCCTGACTCTACCTACACTCTACATAACCAGGGAATTGACCCTCCCAAATTCTGGCAAAAATGGGAGGTGTATTTTTTAGAAAGCTGCAACAGAAAGCTTCCAGACTGTAGTCTGTAGGCACAGTTGGGGGGGGGGGGGGAATGCCGTACTGAGAACAGGTAGGTAAAATGAAAGGTAGCTCTCTCCCAGCTGACACGCAAAACATTGACAAAGAGGGTTACACACCCCAAGCACTAGAAGAGCTGTTCTCTGAGGAATCTCTGTAGCCCCCTACAAAATCCGGACTCCATAGAAATGAAGGGGACAGAAAGAGGAGGGTAGTTCCTGATGAAAAGACCCAGCTGGATCACTCAGTGCTAAAGCCCACCCCACTCAACAGAACTCTCAATCAGTTTTTACTCTCCTCACTGAGATCAGCTGAGGATAGGGATTGTATAGTCTTAATAATAGAAACACTGAACATAGATCCTATCAAAAATATGTACCAATTCTCTTAAGAGAGTGAGAGCTTGGGCACGGAAAAAATGTGTGTGTGTGTGTGTGTGTGTGTGTGTGTGTGTGTGTGTGTGTGTGTGGTGAGGGTTGCAGGGAGATGAGAAGAAAGAAAGCCATACCTTTATCTTCCTAAGAGGAAGTCAATAGATAATGTTTGAATAATCAAGAGATAGCAAATAGACAACTTTTTTAGATTTTTTTTTTTAAATCAGTTAGCTCTGAAAGCATTTGGCTTGGGAGGAAGTAACTATGTGACTCTCAATTATATGCACATATCACTTTGATAAAAATAAAAACTAAATTTAAAACTATAATAGATGCTTATTACATAGTTCTCATTTAAAAACAAATTTTGAAGAGAGTAAGAGAAAGCTGCTATGCTTTCTTTACCAATTTCCCTGTTTTACTTTTATAACTTATTTTCATGTATACCTCATGAGTGTCCCCTTAAGACCTACATAGACCTAGGAATTTCATGTTTGTATGCCCATTCTACATCATATCAGATAGTTTAAAACACAGCTGTATCCTGCATTAAATATAAATTACATGTGGTATAAAATTTAATAGGATTTTAGAATTTTGCTTTTTATATTATTATTGCTTTAAGGAATCCATTTCCTTTATGATTTATTTGTTAGCATCACCAGAATTTCTGTACTTTATTTTACCAGAAAACTGTTCTAAACATGTCTGGAAGACGTTTCTTGAAAATTCTCATGAACTTACATATAACATCTTTAGTAACTAAGAATATAAGTCTGTCTTTACTAAGATTTACATGAAACAAATTAATTATATTGCTCTAAATCAGGTTTAAGCTTGAAAAAACAAAAGCAGTCATCATTTCTGAATGTCATTCATTCTCAAAAAAGCAACAAGAAGGGGGGGAAAAATTAAATTTTTTTTTTTAAATTAAATTTTTAGAGGCCAATATGTCTTGGAGTATGTTAGATGAAAATTGTCATTAGATGCTCAGATTGGACAGAATTCGGAACAGAAGGTATTATGTTAAGAATTTTAAAAATTTAAGTTAAAAGTCTTCATTAGATTAAGATTTACCCTAAGAAGTATTATGAAAACTGTAACTGAGAGTCAAAGGGAGCTATGAAATTATTCTTTCCTGGCCATATGTTTCAACACCTTTCCATATCAGGCTGGTTTCTATCACCTGTGGAAGGATGATGCCTTTGTTTTTAGGCACATCCCATCCACAATTCTTAGAGACAAGCATCCCATCCAGTTTGTGTGTGTTGCGAGTGTGGGTGTGAGGGCGACAGGCGGCATGCTTATTTATCCCCATGTCATTCTGAGGATTTGCACCTTGCCTCTGACTACATTATATTAGCTCAGTCTCTGCTGTGAGTAACAACTAATGATCTTCTGTCATCCATCACAGGTAATTAATTCTACCTGATTATTTCAAATCAGCTTAGTGATATGACCAGTACTTGTCTTCCAACTCCATAGCTCGTCTACAGAGATTTTAAAAATAAATAACAATCATGGTTCAAAAATACAACATATAAATTAAGTATATTCTCTTGAAATTACAAACTGCTACATTCCCTATTTAAACTGATTGTACCGAGGTCACAAATCTCCTAATAATAACAGTAACCATAGAGGATTTTACAGTTTACTTTTTCATTCATCATTACTATAAGCTAGTCCTTGTTCTTATCTTTAAACAAGGTCCCTATCTCATAGAATCTTTCCTTGAAAGAGGCAATACAAACAATAAAGTATGCAAATAAATACAAGTAAACAAGTAAATAAAGGTATAGCATCTCCCATTAAAAATATAATTCCAGGGGTACCTGGGTGACTCAGTCATTAAGCCTCTGCCTAGTCTGGGGTCATGAACCCAGGGTCCTGGATCGAACCCCACATATGGCTCCCTGCTCAGCGGGAAGCCTGCATTTCCCTCTCCCACTCTCCCTGCTTGTGTTCCCTCTCTCGCTGTCACTCTCTCTCTGTCAAAAAAATAAGTAAAATCTTAAAAAAAAAAAAAGAAAAGAAAAGAAAAGATAATTCCAGATAGTCAAAAGTACAGTAAGGAATAAAACTGGGTATTTTAGGAATAGAGAATGTCAGAAGGCAGAGGGGTCTTCCTTTAGTTTGAGTGACTTTTTTTATTGAGGTCGATTTGACATCTCATATTATTCATATGTTATATTACATTGTGTTATGTTATCATATACTTCATATATTATATTAATAGTTATCAACATTATTACTGTAGTAGTGACTGTATTCTCTATGCAGTGTTTTCTGTCCTATGACTTATTTATTTTAGTTTATTTTTAAACTTTTAAATTTTTTTCAGAGACAGAGAGAGAAAGCATGTGCGTATATGCATGGGGTGAGGGTGGGGCAGAGAGAGAGAAAGAATCTTAAGCAGGCTCCATGCTCCATGGAGCCTGACCTGGGGCTCGATCTCACAACCCTGAGATCATGACCTGAACCAAAATCAAGCGTCAGACACTTACCTGACTGAGCCACACAGGTGCCCCATGACATCTTTTTTACAGTTGGAAGTTTGTACCTCTTAATCCCCTTCACCTATTTTGCCCATCCCCCTAATCCTCTCTTCTCTGTCAATCACCAGTTTGCTTTCTGTATATATGATTCTGTTTCTTTGCTTTTTTTGTTTGTACACTTGTTCTTTTGTGGTTGTTATTTAGATTCCACATATAAGTGAAATATTATGGTATTTATCTCTGTCTGATTTATTTCACTTAACATATCCTCTAGGTCTATACATGTTGTTGCAAATGGCAAGATTGCATTCCTTTCTATGACTGAGTAATATTCCATTGTGTGTATATACCACATCGTCTTTATCCATTCATGTATCACTGGAGACTTGAGTTGCTTCCATATCTTGGCTATTGTAAATAATGCTGCAGTAAGCATAAGGGTGCATATGTCTTTTCAAATTAGTGTTTTCATTTTCTTTGGGTACTCAGTGGTGGAATTACTAGATTGTATGGTAATTGTATTTTTCACTTTTTAAGGAAGCTTCACACTGTTTTTCACAGTGGCTGTGCCAATTTACATTCCCACCAATAGTTCACAGGGTTCCCTTTTCTTCACATCCTTGCCAACACTTGTTATTTCTTGTCTTTTTGACTCTAACCATTCTGACAGGTATGAGATATCTCATTGTGCCTTTGATTTGCATTTCCCTGATGATTAATTATGTTGAGCATATTTTTATTATGTCTGTCAGCCATCTGTATGTCTTCTTTGGAAAAATATCTATCCAAGTAGGAGATGGCATTTGAAATGAAGACAGAGCACCTTCTGAGCGAAGATCCGGGAATAGAGTGTTCCACAGAGAGCCAGTAGAAAGGCCCTAAATAAATTATAGCCACCGATATATGGCAGTGGCAGTGGTGGTGGTGGTGATGATGATGATGATGACGATGACAAGGTAGTGATGATGGTCACAGTAGTGATGAGGATGAGGCTAAGGATGATGGTGATAGCTATGACAATGATGGTGGCGGTAATTCATTTCTTTTTCAAATGAAGTTCAAAAACTAAATAGAATGCCCATGGTCACATTATGGTAAATGATAGAGCCCCCAAACCAAAGTATTTACTTATTGGGATTTAAAGGGTGACCTGACCTTTGGTCTTTTGGCTGTTATGAGGTGCTCTTAGAGAATTGGCCTGTCTTTACAGGAATCCCCTAACTTCAAGACTCCTTAAGCATTTCCCACACTACAGGAGTATATCCGACGTGGAAGGACCCTGGACTCCCAACTTGATAACAAGCTGATCTCCTTTTGTCTGAGTTCTTGTGACCTGCATAGCTCAGCTTTGTTCTTTTTCTCCACCCACCAACGTCACCAGTTTTGAAAACTTAATTTTAAGCATCTCACTTCCTACCCTTGCAACACTTTACTGTCACTAGTGCCACTAAATCTTTAGCAGGTAGGAACATCCAATCCAGTGACCCTAACACTTTGCACTACCCATTACCACCCATATGTGCCTGCTTCCTTCTTTTCACTAGTATAGATCCCCTGTATCTTCACTATGACACTTCCTTGCAATCTCCTCTCTCAACAAAATTCTAGCCTTGACTAAACAAGTATTAACCTCCTCCTATCCTCGTCTGAGAAAATCATACACCATGCTCTCTGGTCTCCCTCAAATTCTTGACCATTTGTCTCATATAGGTCCTCAGACCCCTGCTAAGTGTACTTCTCAACACTCAGGGATAGCTGCATCAAACCTTCTCTTCTTTGCATGATTACTTTTTTTTTTCCTTTCTATTCCATCATTCTTAGCAGCTGTTAAACATGATTTAATATCTCTCATTTAATAGAAGAAGAAGAAGAAGAAGAAGAAGAAGAAGAAGAAGAAGAAGAAGAAGAATAATTAGAAAATAAAATCAAACCTCTCAGATCTCTGATTCCTAGCCAGCTTTTGCCTACTCTGTTCCTCTTCATGGCCATTTCTTTAGCTTCCTGATCACTCTAATTCATTCCCATAGGGCTTCCATCTTTGCTTTTGACAAAGTCAAAATCATCACAATGCCAAATTCAGTGGTATCATCTGTGTCCTCTCACTCTACCTTTTAGCAGCATTTCATGAATATAACAGCCACCTTCTAGAAACTTTTCTCTCTTGCATTCTGGGACTCTATGCTCCTCTGGTGTTCTCCTCTCTCCCAGAAGAACCCTTCTCTATCTCTTTAACGGCTTCTCTTCTGTAACCTACCTCTACACTTGGGATTGTCCCCAGGCTCAGCACTGGGCCTTCTTTATTTTGAAATTTTCCTCTGATCTGTGCCTTCAGATCTTATCTCTATGCTGATAATGCCCCCCTTTTCTTTGCTGTCTTACTCCCTCTTCTGAACTCCAGGCTCACACAGCTAGAAGTCTCCTTGACATTTCCATTTATTTGTCTGAGAGTCATCTTAAAGTTAGCACAGCCAAAAAAAGAACTCTTAATGTCACACACACAAAAAATATTATTCCTCTTCTAGTGATCCACATCTCAGTAACTGGCACCTTCCACTTGGTTGTTTATACTGACTACAAATATTCTTGATTCTTCCCTTTTTGCTATAAAGTGAGTCCATCAGCTAACCTTATCAATTCTACATCTAAAATATTTTTAAACTGTCCATGTCTCTAACTGTTTACTTGTCCCTTCTCCTGCTGTCATTACAAGCTTCCGTCTTTTTTGCTTGGGTTATTGTAATAGCATACTAACTACTCTTCTACTATTGCCCCCTGTAGCTCAAACAGCAGCCAGGATAACCTGTAAAAGTGTAAATCAGATTATGACTCTGTTTTACATAGAATCCTCTCGACTTTCTTTCACCCTTAAAATAAAATACCAACTCCTTATCATGGCCTGCAAGAATATACATGATCTTGTCCCTATTTCTTCATATGCTTCTACCCTTTCCCCCCTGCCTTACACATTTCCAGATTCTTTCATTCCTCAAACAAATTAAGCTTGTTTCTGACTCAGGATCTTTGTACTTGAGGATCATTCCACATGGAAAGCCTTTCACACCTTGCACTTTTTTTCTCACTTGTATAACATTCTTTTCTTAATATTTAAATATAATTGACATATAATATTGCAATAGTTAATTTCAGGTATGCAACATAATGATTTGATATTTGTATATGCTGCAAAATGATCACCACAATAAGTCTAGTTAACATCCATCACCATACATAATTACGATTTTTTCTTGTGATGAGTACTTTTAAGATGGACTCTTATCAACTTCCAAACATTTAGTATTACATTATTAACTATAGCTACCATGCTGTCCATTACATCTCTCAAACTTATTTAATTTAAACTGGAAATTTGTAACTTTTGACCCCTTCACCCATTTCACCCACCTCCTATGCCTTGCTTTTCATAGAACAGTCTTCTACATTCAGGTCTCAGGAAATGTAAGATTTCCCTGACCACCCTTACCTAAAATAGCCTCTCCAGTCACTCACTATCCTACTGCCATTTTTAATTTTTTTTTTTATTGTACGTGTCACTCTTAGAAATGCTTACTCCTAGTTATAAGATGAATAAAGTCAGGAGATCTACTGTATAGCATGGTAACTGTAGTTGATAACACTGTAATGTATAATTGAAAATTACTAAAAAAATAGAATTTCAATGTCCTCACCAAAAAGAAAGAAAGAAAGAAAGAACTTTTCCCAGAAAGAAAAGAAAAGAAAAAAGAAAGAAAGGAAGGAAAGAAAGACAGAAAGAAAGAAAAATAGATATGTGAAGTGATGGATGTGTTAATAACTTGATGGGGGAAATTTTTTCACAGTGTATATAATCACCGTGTTGTACTTAAATATCTACAACCTTATTTGTCAATCACATTTCAATAACACTGAAAAAAATTAAAAGGTAGAAAGAAAGAGAAAGAAAGAGGAAGGAAGAAAAGAAAACGAAAGAAGAAGGAAGAAAAGGAGGGAGGGCGGAAGGAAATTCTTACTCATTTATTGATTTTCTAGTTTATATATATGCCTTCCTACTAGAATATGAGTTCCAGGAGGTCAGGGAGCTCATCTGACTTATTCTGGGTTTAGTCGAAGAGCACAGAACAATACCTGGCTCAAAGCAGACATTCAGTAGATAATGTAAAATGGATGGATGGATGGATGGATGGATGGATGGATGGATGGATGGATGGATGAAAACTTAGACACTTCAACTTTAACCTTAAATTTAACTCAGTCTACATAAAGAGTTTCCCTACAATGAGGGAAAGTAGCATAGAATTAGATATTGTATTAAAATGAGTCACATGCTAAGCTCTGAAATGATAGTTATGTTTCCAACCTCCTACAGTTGAAATTTCAGCCATGGCAAATATTTTATATTATGTTTCATTAAAATATAATATAAAATATATTTTATTCAGTCCCAAACTCATATGTATATTAAATTATTCTTTTTATAAATTGATACATTTGCTTAACTTATTAAAAATCTAAATTCTATAACAAATTCTTGGCATTTGCCAAAACCTTCTTCTTGCCTCTCTCTTCCTCAGCTTAAATTCCCATTGTTGAATCTCTCCAGACCTTAGTTTTCTCATCCTTGGACTTGGTGACATCCAGCTTTCAAATTCTCTGACACCATCTTTTTTTTTTTTTTAAGATTTTATTTATTTGACAGAGAGAAACACAGTCAGAGAGGGAACACAAGCAGGGGGAGTGAGAGAGGGAGAAGCAGGCTTCCCGCCGAGCAGGGAGCCTGATGCGGGGCTCAATCCCGGGTCTCTGGGATCATGACCTGAGCCGAAGGCAGTCACTTAACCAACTGAGCCACCCAGGCGCCCCTCTGACCCCATCTTAATACTACATCCTACAAATGTGTTCGTGTGTTTGCATGCCTCTGAAAGTACCCCACAGTTTCAATTGTTCCTTTTTCATAATTAGGAGAGAACCATAGCTGTAACAGTAACTGGAGCTGTGAGAGTCCTCAGGGGGTTAGGAGTATAAACAAAACAAACTTACTCATAAAAATTGCCCATATTGATAAACTATACATGTAAGCTGGGATTGTAAAGAAGTAAAGGAAAATTTTATTGTAGTAACTTACAATAATGCTCTATAAAAAGGAATTGCAGCTTTAGTTGCCCAGAGAAGCTTACATTCTCTCACTTTTTGGGTATTCAATGGCAACAGGACTTGAAGGTCCTGTGTGATATTCTGTAAGCCCAAGACAAATTCAGCTGAAGCCAGAATGAGATTTCTATTTGAGGTGATAAAGATGATCTAACATAAGATATGGTGATGTTTGTACACTTCCGTAAATTTGGATGTTCAAGGCAAGGACCTGTGTCATCCTTTGCTTGAACCAGCAAGAATCTGCCCAAAGGGATGGAACAACAGATTTGCTAGGGCATGCACAAGCCACTACCACTTTTAAAGGAAATTTGTGCTTCCACCACAGAATCATATATCTGTAAAATATAGCACAAGGAAAATTAAGATAATTGTGATCAAAAAAAAGATCATTGTGATCAAGTTGAAGTATATGTTAATTTAAAAAGGTAGTTTCCTTTTCTTTTGTACACCTCTTAGTAATTCTTTCCTTTATCACTTTGGTTATATTAAAGTAGATAAATCATACCTTCTCACCCAAAACCAAGGGCAAGATTGAGCAACTAGTCACACAATTAGCCTAATAGTAGGATGAATGTAAGTTTTTAGAAACTATAAATAACATTTTCAGTTCTCATTTATTTTGCATTTGTAAAATATTAAAAAAAAACTACAGTTTTTGTCATACCAATCAAATGAATTCAGGGTTAAAGACAGTGGGAGATAATTAGGTTCAATGTAAAGTTCCAGATACACTTAGGTAGACTGCAAGTTTTCCCTAATTTTCTCTCGCCTCAATTTGACCACAGCAGAAGGAATGCTGGCTATGTAGTCAAAAGGCACAGCTCCGTCACTTGCTGTTGGATGCCTTGAGTACGTCATTTATCCTCTCTAAGTCTGTTTTATCATTTTCAGAAAACATTGTCTTGCCCTGACCACCCCATAATTTTCTCTGATGAACATTGTTTCCACATTAAAATACGTGCTATACAAAGAAAAGGTTGGATTTTGTTAGCAGAAAGTGTTGTGTCTCTAGTGGCCAATTAATTAATTAATTCAGACATTAACAAATGTTATTGCATGCCTACTACATGCCCAGCATGTCCTAAGGCACGAGGGCTTCAAAAATGAATAAAGCAGAAAGACTAGCAGTTGCCTAGAATAGTGGTGGGGGAGGCATGAAGGCAAATGGGCATGAGATTTCTATTTGGGGTGATAAAGATGATCTAATATAAGATCTGGTGATGTTTGTACACTTCTGTAAATTTGGATGTTCAAGGGTAACAGGACTTGAAGGTCCTGTGTAATATTCTATTAGCCCAGGATGAATTCAGATGCCAGGTGAAGCCCAAGTCACTTCAGGCTAGGATCTGTGTCACCTGTGGCTTAAAACAGCAAGAATCTGCCCAAAAGGATGGGATAACAAATCATCATAGAATTAGACATTTAAAATAGGTGAATTTTACGGTATGTGTATTAAATCTCAGTAAAACTTTAAAAAATAAATAAATATAGTCCCTACCCTCAAGAAGCTTATAGTTTAATGAGAAAACCTTACATAAACAAAAAATTACTATAATATGCTGAAGAGACATGAATGCTATTGGCCTATAGTTGTATAAAATGGAAACTTCAAATGATTTAGTATTAAAAAAACATTTTATTGTATTCCTAGCACTAGAAATACTGGTTCAAACCAAGAACAGATTTTATGACTTATTGAGAGACATACAATATCTAAAATTCGGAAAAATCCATTAACCCTTGTATCAACTTGGCATGCATTAGATTTTAGTTTAAGAAAACAAGGCCTTCACATGTCTGGAAATGTTGCCAATGTTGTCAATTTGACATTCATTGAGCACAACAGATCTCCACTGGTTTGGAGAGCACAACAGATCCCTGGTTTGGAGAGCCAGTGGAAGCCAGGCTGAGGAGGAACAGCCAAGTCCTGGCACACTCATTTGCTTGAACCCAGCCCCTCGGGGATGCTGCTCGGCGAGGCTCCCAGATCATCACTGAACAAGCAAAATGGAAGGGGGTGGGTAGTGCAGCAGCGACTTCGGACCCTCCACAGCTGGGAGCTCCGTTTCCATTTGGAAGGAATGAGTCTGTGATTCCAGTCATGCTTTCTATTTCCAGAGACACTTTCCTGCTTTAGGAAAACATAAAGAATTCCCTTTCTCTGGGTTTGAATTTGGATCCTAACTCTTCTAAGTTTTCTAGTATTTTCAGCAATTGTCCTAGTTTAAACCTTATACCTCAGACTCCTTTTTAACTTAACAAACACATCTCCCTTGGAGAGCTATCTCTCCACAAAGTGTCAGCCTCCCTGAGTGGATTCTGGATATTCTTTTCTTCCAGCTTACTCTGTATGCCTCAGATGAGAGGAGTCCCACATATGCTTGCTGGTTAATTCACGTAGTCTTTCATCTGCTTGACAAATATTTATCAGGCCTTATTATCTATTTAAAAGTTATCCAAGCCTATAAAATCAGGTAATGTCCCTGGTACCAAACCACATGACCTGCATGGACATTGCCTGAGACCCGGTACTTGGCCCCTGACAACCTCATGAGCATGTATTCTCTCAGCAGAGAGAGGTCAGCATTGCTTTATATTCTCTTCTGTGGAAGTTGAAAAAAATATGAAAATGAGTAAAAAGATTAATAGCAACAATGATTATTTACTGGTTTTCTCAATTTTGTAACTAAATGTAAGGGCAGCCTATGAACAATGTTTATTCTCTATGGTGTCTTTCTCTCTGAGCCATTTTAAGCTTAAATATCCATTCCTCTTAAGCTGTCTCTTAATTTTTTCTTAGTCTTAATTTTTTCTATTATAAAATAAGGGAATTGGATTTATGACCCCCAAGGACTCTTTAAATTAAACCATCTTCTATTTTAGCCTGAAGCTTCAGGGCAAGAAGTACAAATTTACGAAGAACCAAGTGGGACTGACTATTCCCCAAAACAAGGCTAAATACCTTGAGCATGTCTGTCAGGGGAAATGTTTTATCAAGCTGCATTATTTATACATTATTAGTGAAAGGATTATCATTTCAGTCATATTATTAAAGTTTCAGCAGGAAGAAACAATTTTTGCTCAGCTGTTCTTCCCATGTATAGGACGGGTATCATCCAATCTGGCCTGAATCTTGTCTGACTCAGACAGAGTGTTTCCTCCTCCCTCCTCACACTGCTACAACTACAGTGTTCATTTCTAACCCGTTGGTGTCCTTGGGCCAGTGGGAAGACAAGCCAGGTGTGACCAGACTCTGATGCTACTCACTGTCAGTGAACACTCCCCAGATGCGGGCAGAAGAGGCATTAGTGTGTATATCCTAACCATTCTGGCCAGAAAAATAAAGCCTACTCAGATCACCTGTGTGTCCCACAATCTGTTTATTCTACACAAAGAGGCAGTACAAGATAGTGATCAAGCACGTGGGTTCTGAATCTGGAGTACCTGGTTTTCGATCATGGCTTTGGCGCATGTCAGCTCTGTGACTTGTAGCCTTGGTGTTCCCAAAAATCTCTGTTGTGTAAGATTGTCATGAGGCCAACATGAGATGATTATAAGGTACCGAGAGTAAGGTGCAGGTCTCAATAACTATCCTCTTCCCCTGCCCAATATTTTTAATTTTATTTCTTTTCCTTTCTTTTCTGAATTTATTTATTTGCCTTTCTTTATATCTCTTCCTCTATCTCCTCCTTCTTTCCTTCTTTCTCCTCCCCTTTCCTCTTCCTCCTCCCACCCTTCCTCCCTCCTCCTCCTCCTTTTTCTTCCTCCTCCTCCCTCCCTTTCTTTTTTTCTCTTTCAACTAATAATCACTGGTTTTCTCCTCTATGCTGGGCAGTCTGGGGACTCTGGGGATGAAATTGGGGAATGAGCCAACATGGTTCTGACTCTCTTATTGTCCAATGGAGGATAAAGGTTTTCATTAAATTACCCTACAAATGAAGGCCTGACTGCAAACTTTCGATAAGTGCCCTGAGCCAACAGAACATTGTTTTATAAGGGTGTGTGCCAGAAGCACTTGAAAAAAAGAGAATGATGGGACCCTTACCTCGATCTGAAGGCAGTGAGGGACTTCTCCAGGCCCACAGGAGGGGGTGGCATTCTCTGTGAAGCAGTAGCCCATAAAAAGACCTGTTGCCAGGTGGCCATTTCTGGAATGGGACTGGAGTTTCAGGAGCGAGGTAACAGTGGTGTCGAGGCAGAAGAGAGAAGCGCTAGAGAAATTGGAGGGGAGTATGGCAATATCTAACAAAAAGTCGCTCTGCCCTACAGATAATCAGTAGCTTGTGATTGATTCCTTAAGAAGTTTCTTTTTGATTTACAGAATCATGCGTTTTAAAAATACGTAGTTATTCTTTGACTGACTGGAGTATTAAGATTAAACCTATCTCTCTGATTCTATATAAATTTGTGGTAACATAATTATCAACAGTTACCCCCATATGTAACCAAATATTCATCAAGGATTTTATGATTACTATATAAAAATCAAGAAGAGGAGTCATCCTTGACACCTCAGCTCTGTAGCTGTCAAGGAGACATCCCGAATAGGCTCAAAAATCTATTTTACAGTTAAAAAATTAAAGAGATTGACAGATAAAAGAGTAAAAGCAATCATAACTTCGGTTGCAGAGAGGTTCTGCCTTCAATACACTAATTGCCTTCTAACTTTTCAGATTATTTGGGGAAATTTTGAATATTATTGGGGGAAAGTTGAAGCTTTCAAAGAGTAACTGAATTTTCCAAAGTAGCAATATAGGTTTCTTTGAATATTTTTTTCAAATGTTCACTGTGGTACTGTAGGGACTCTCAGGTGATGTGGAATGGCTCAGTTCAGATGGTGTCTAGAGCTAAAATGACAAATTAAATTAGTCAAGAAGTTAATCACTCCAGCCTTCGCCAGGATCTATGTGTATAAACCTATCTGACTGATTTCAGGAAAGAAAGTGTTTGTAATTTTTAATGGAAAATAATCCTTCTGAAGTTTCAGTCTTTCACTTCATAAATAGTGTATTTGACATACTTGGCCAAGTTTCATATGCTGTTTAAACTTTTAAAGTTAAGATAATTTGAAGGGAGATTTGGAAATTAAGATTTATTTTTGTATCCTTCCATGATCCTACCACTGAAGCCCCTAAAGAGTTCTATTTGACCTTTAAACAAACATAATTTCTTCTCTTTTACCATTTAAATATAGTCTGCACTGTGAGTAATACATGTCATTGTGCTGCATTATTTTTTTTTAATTAAATGTGCGGCTCGACTGTTCTTCAAACACACCAACCTCTCAGACAGTCGCTGAAAGATAACCTTGCCCTTCCTTGGGTGGTCTGACATCTTCATGGAGGCTTCCTGAGGGGCCGCTATCCCTGAGTGTCCATCCCCTCACATAGGAACGGAACAGTAGGAATTTGTTAGTGTCAGATGAACGCAAAGCTGGTCTCACTGAGATGAGGTTTATTTTTAGTTACTAACAGTTTTTGAAGACTAAATTACAGAAAATAGCAATCATTTTCTAGTGCGTTGGCTCTTAAAATTAATCAGGCAACTGGGTTAATAATAGCATATTTTTATTAATAACAGAAGTACAGAAACACCTGTACTTATTCATCCGATGTCTTCAAAATGATATGCTAGTCAAAGAGTGTCAAATTATCATTTGAACATTATCGAATAAATTCTAGAAGCAGTTTATTACTGAGTGAATTAGCTACTTCCTTTTCAGTACATTCATTTGGGGAGATAGGGGGTCACAGAGGTCAAGAGCACAAACTCTAGAGTAGTTTCAATACCTACTAATTGTGTGATCGTAAGCAAGTTACTTCTCTGTGCCTCAGTTTCCTCATCTGTAAAATGGGGATGATAATAATAATACACAGAGGTTGCCAGCATTTACATAGCTCCTACTTTTTATCAGGTGCTGTTTTAAGTGAGAGACAAACAGAGACAAACAGAGAGAGAATAGATATTATATGCCTGGTACAATTCTAGGATTAATTATATCTTTAATCTTCACAACAACCATATGAGGTTGGCACTATTATTTTCCCTTCTCACAGACAAGGAAACCGAGAAACCAAGAAGTAAAACAATTTTTTCAGAGACAGCTAAGTCCCATAATCTGAACTGAGAACCAGGCTGTCCAGCCCCACAGTCTCTCTTCAACCTACTACAATGCCTGATGCGCCCATTAATGAGATTATATACCTAAACTCCTTGGACCATTGCATGTGTCTAGTAAATATTCAGTGAACATCAATTACTATTATTGGTTTATGAAAGTTATAAATCATATTTTGCTATATGTTGTCTCTTTCATTGCATTAAAATTTAACAGTCCACTAAAATTTTCTCTTTTTTACACCATCTTTAACTGTGTTTTATAGGATTTAGGAAGGTTATTTGGGGCCAACATTTTCAGAAGACATCATGCATTTTTTATTTTCAGAAGACATCATGCATTTTTTATTTCTATAACTTCATACTGCAGAGTGTAGAAACAATAAAGTCAATTCTTTTTAAAACATTGATTCATTTTTTTTTCTACAAACACTTATTTGCAGAATAAGGCACCTACTACATGCCTGGCATTATTCCAGAACCTATTCTAGGGCATTCAGCAAAGAACAAGACAGACAAAGTCCTGGCTGTCACAGAGTTTACCTCCTAGTAAATCATTTTGTCATTGACTCAATTCCAACTTGAGCCTTTAGTCCTGGGAAACAGAGCCACAGCTAAAATTGAAATATTCCATCATTAAACACTTAGGACATTAGGAGGAGGATGCATTACTCATACCAGATTTCTCTATGTCACTGGCTTTTCCCCCATGCACTGAAGAGAAGGCATTCTAGGATCTCTGAGAACTGCAATCATAAATGAAGCCCATTGGAAAAGAATGCACTGGCCATGTTTTTCTCCACTGGCACATGAGTGGACGTCTAAAAAGTTAACCCATTCTCCTCAAAACTGCATGGAGAAAAGCCATCAAAGTTCCAAATGAAGTGAGGATTTCAGACTCCTGAAAGCAGAGTCTATTTATCTTATTTTCTTATATTGTTTTCTTTTGCATTTATCCTTTTTAAAGATTTTTCTCATATTCTGCCACTATCGAAATCGTGTGAAATTAATAATTGTATTAGTGAAAGCTTTTCATATCAGATTATGTCCTTTGTGCAAAGAAAACAACTCATTATTATAACAATATTATTCAAGATACTTTTTTCAGTTATTTTACTGTTTGAGAGGAAATTATTGGGTTTATAGAAAATTTAATCCCCTAAAAATTTAACAGGAAAGAATATTTTCTTTATTCTGCAATTCTAGTGATCTGTTCTTAAGAGATGAAAGAAGAGAAAGGAAACTGAAATATACATCATCTCATGTAATTCTCACAACTGTGGAAACAAGTACATTTAACCCTCATTTAACCCACGTGAAAATAGAGATTTCAGAAAGCCATGTATCTGGCCCAGATTCCTGAAGGTAGCAGAGCCAGGACTAGACCACTTGTGTCCAAAGTTCATGGACATGTCCTTTTCATTGACTAGTGTTTGACTGGAACAAAGATCATGCTGGTGATTATAACATCACTGCTGTTCAAAAGAGAAAAGAGTCCTTTATAGACTCAATTGTTACATATATCCCATTAACATTAGCAAGAAGAACGCTCTTTAAATGCTTTCATGTAATTTATCAAAAAACCATTGAATTAATAGCCATCAGCAATAATTGTAAATCAATTATACTTCCCAGGTGAAGTGCTACATTTTTAACAAATTACTTGATGATCCATTAAAAGGAATCAAAATAAAGTAATTGACATAGATGAGATCAGCACCTTTCCCAGTCATTTTATGATATACCTTTTAAATTCATCATTGTCATCAAATAATACCACACACTGTAATTCCTAGAAGAGCAGGGTTTGGACTGCCTACCTAAGATACAGACAAAGCAAGATTTATTGCTTATTTAACAGTTCATGAGCCATTTTTAACTACAATAGAAATGTTATGTACTGATTTAGAGTATTTTTGTATCCATTTGTAGAAAGAGTGGAAACAAATCAAAAGCCTACATGTATTTTGTGTGCCTTTGAATTAAACTGTTCCTTCCAGAAAACCAAACCCGTTTGTTTCTTCCTTCTCTAAACATCTATTAAATCTAATTGGGAAAGCAAAGAGAAAAAGAAATAAATACGGACTTTGGTAAAGTGCTTGATCTTGCTGTTAATTACATTTTGACTACAGAAAAACTTGCATGGGAAATTTTAAAGTATTTAAAATATTTATCTCACTTGCAACATGTGGGAGGAAAATTCCTTTCTCTTATTTTCTCCACATGAAAATGAAGCGGGACGGGCGACACACAGGGTCACTGTGAGGTGTGTCACTGTGCCCAGTCCCTAGACTTTGAGTCTGATGGCCTTCCAATTGGGCAGAGTTTCACAACTCTTTCTATTCCTAGGTTATCCAGCTAGTCTTCCCCCAGTGATTATTTTAACCATATCCCTAGGTGACTAACACCCATAATGCCTTTAAATCTCGATGTTAACTTCAACTGTATTAGTGAGCTGCCAGGGCCTGGTACGTAGGCTGTCCTGGATCATAATTAATAATAATGAGATTTAAAGAAAAAAAAAGGTAAAATTTTGTTCTCACATTGAAACTAATAAATGCACTGCACTTGACAGGATGTTTCTCTTAAGCTCTGAACACGAAATAGGCATTGTTTTACGACACCAATCTTTTGGGCAGTTTTTACTTACCCTTTGACTATAAGTCAGGAGGGAAGGTTTGGAACATCTAAAATCATCATCTTCATCATCATCATCATCAAATAATATTTATTACACAGAAGAAAGTCAAGGCTTGGGCTTGAGCGTAGCTGAGATATAAGACCTTCTGTGTACTTAATAGGTTCACAAGCTTTGTGTACTGACTTGGGTTATCTAATGGTCAGCGAAGTATCTCTAACAAAACACCACTAGACATGTTAAAGGTTTTTTAGTTTAGTATAAAGTCCTAATAGATATAATTGTGCCACGTCCAGAAACATTATCTGTTTATCCTTCTGTATTTCAAAAAGCAAAAAATGTGATTTATCTTGTAAAGGGGCCCCATGAATATATCAGTATCTATCATTCTCTCTATAATTGACACATTTATTTTGTCAAAAATTAAATAGAGACTTTTATAGCCACAGAGGAGAGATCTACTTGGAAAGTTATACAGATAAGTTACATGGAGATTGTTTATAGTTAATTTTTTTTACAAGATAATACTTTAACTAGGACTTTGGCTTCTGTATAATTTAGATACAGTAAAACTATAAACAACCATTTTAAAAACCTTCATATAAGTCCTAGGGGTAATTATACAATGTTATGAAGAGATACCAAATGCTAGGGTTTTTCCAGAATGCTGAAAAAAAAAAATCAATTAATGTAGCACCACATCGGTTTAAAAAGAAATCAGCTTTTTCTATCATCTCCGGGTCAGATTTCATGGTGGTCAGATACTTAATTTAAAATAATTGCTGGATTGAACTTTGATTAACAGTACCACAAACTTAAAGGAAATGTTGAGGTTCTTTGAGGTCATTCCTATGAAATTAAAAAAAAAAAAAAAAATAGATTGGCTTCACAAACAGCCCAGACCTTTCTAAAACCAGCTGGCCTACAAATTCAACTGACCTGTTACCATACTTCACAGTGAAGAATCATGAGAACAACTTGTTCTGAATCTTCTGGCCAAGTGCCCATGCACAGGGAGCATCGAGCATCTTCTATGATTAACATATATAAACAGTGTTTTATTAGGTTTGGCTTCCTTTCTCGCAAGGAATGGATAATTCTTTTTCATGGATTTCTAGTCAGTACCAATTTTTCCCCTCAAAGTATGTATTAGGAGGAAAAAAGGAAGTGGGTATTGATTTTATGCTATCCTTATACCCTTGCCAGTTACTGAAGTTGTTAGTTATTTTGAGGTTGAACCTACGTCTAACTAATGTATGTTTTTATGTTTACAAAAAATATTCCCCTAAGTTCTAGTCTGTATTTCAGTTATTAGGTTACTTGTCATACTAATAGATTAACACATGCCAACAGTTCATTTTAGTTTTCCTTAAACAGATTCAGAAAGGAAGTCCTGAAGAGCTTGACTTTTCTCAAAAGATGAAGACATTATGTGATTACTTTAATAATCAATGTAAACAACATTATCTTTTTGAAATTCCATAGGAGGGGATGATAGCAGATATGTAGATTGATGGAAGTTTTAAACAGCAAACAAGTACTAGTATCCAGTCTGGCTAGACTCTATACTCCCCTTACCACTTTTTTTTTTTACCATTTTTTTTTTCACTCTCTTCTGGTTAGTATTGTTATTAGATCGAAATGGTTCTTTGATTGGCAGTGTTCATATTTACTTATATTGATTCAGGAAAATCAGAAAGGATTTAATTTTCAATTCATTAAAATTAAAGTAAAATAGTGACACAAAATCTTGGCCCTCTCAAATGGACACTCCGAGTTGGAAAGTTGGGCCCTGGCTTGCACTGAATATCAATTCTCTGCAATGCTGTACAAATCATCTGCCTGTGCTGTCCCACAGGAAATATGAATAGTGGAAGTATTGTTTCCTCTCTTGGAGTTATTGTGGCACTTGCTCTTCACGGTCTGGAGTCCAAGGGCACAGAATAGAATTACATGTGGCAAATAGCATTTCCAACCATGTAAATTGGAGCAGGACACTTGGATCCACCATGTTGGAACAGAGCCTGCTGGTGTCCTGATGGGCAAGGACAGCTGTAAATACCCTTGTACTTTTATGTCTCGCCTGTTTCTTTAAAACTGATTACAAAACAGCAACATCAATCAATGTGAGATTTTTCTGAGTTTATATGCTACATGCTTATTATAATATCAGCTTTACAAACATCCTGAAAAATTTTAAATATATTGGCATAACTTTAAAAATATTTTTAGTGCACTAATTTCACATATACTTCAAATAAATATTTTATCACATTGAATTTCATCAGTTTTGCCCAAAGTACTATAGTCTTTTCTGCTATAGTAGAATAGCTATAAAATAATGACTATTAAGAAGTCATTCTTGCCATCATACTTCATAAATCATAATGGGAATAAGTCTAGCTGCTTGTCTCATCAAAGTTAAACTGGGAAGCAAGAATAATATTTGCCTTCCCCTTCCCTTACCCCAATAAACTAAATTTATTTAGAAAAATGTTTATCAGCCTAATGCTATATTTAATCATAAAGGAAGAACAAGACTTTATTTTCAAAATGCTCTACCCTCTTGAATTAATTTTTGCTCAAAACTGTCTTGCATTTTTAAAAAACTGTCATGCATGATCTTTTGATTCAAAACTTTCTATCTTTTTAATATTCCCAAAAGAGATGCAAAGAAATCTGCAAAAAAAAAATTTTTTTTTGCTTTTGTTCTTTTAAGAATAGAAGTAATATAAGAATATCACAGAAATGTCTCTTGAATATTTTTTTCAACAACTATCCTTACAAGACATATCAGTAAAAATCAAGGCTAGCTAAGAAGAGAAAACTGTGCTCTCAAGGACCACTAAAAATTTGATCCCTTATAGCTCTTTTTAAAGGTCTGTCTTGGCAGTCACTTGTATTTTAAAAAAACTAGTAGAATATTCAATATCACTTTTTCATGACAGCCCTTAGCAGCCAGTTTTGGTAAACAAACTAATTAGAAGATTATCTGTCACCCAGAATTTCATCATTCTCTACACTGATTGACTTACTTAGAGTTAGGGTACAGTCTAGTGTCCCTGAATGGGGCTGATGCGGCTATTGCTTCACAAAAAGGAAAACGAAAATTGTTGTCCAAAAATCAGGCAGAAAATCCTCATTGATCATTGCCAACTTGTGTGATACATGAAAGAAAAGCTGGTCAGTCAAACTAACTGTATGCATGGCCTGCATTCATGGCCATAGGACCCATGGGCTGTACCCAGGAGCCCCTCTCAGCTGTCCCACTGCCTCGTGTCTTGTGTTCACCCAGTGATAGTGATAAGACACTCATGGCTGCTCCAACAGTGGCCACACCGGTGAGGGCAGTTGGTTCACAGCTGTGCATGTGTGAGAGGAAACTGGGAGAGAGGTTAAATTCCAAGGGCTGGGGCAGTAGAACAATGCCCAGTCCAGCATGGCCCGTCTTGAAGTCTAAGGATATGTTGTCATAACTTGGAGGAAGGCCATATCGTGAAAGGGGAAAACCCAAATATTGACTTTTCTTGCATATGATGATGTCGCAAGGATTAATCAGCCAAGTGTAAGCTTCTGCAGCGCTACAAAAGATCAGGTGAAATCAGGTTTTTATCAATCTTCTCTAGCCTTTTCTGCCTGCTGCTTTTTAGAACTTATAATGTAAATTGTTTTTCTGACAACTTTGAGCCTGATTTCCAGTCCCTTCTGCTGCTCCCCAAATTCTGAAAAAAACTAACGTTGAGAATTTGAATATTTCCTCGTGCAGAAGCAGCATTTGAACATGGAGCAAGAGTGGAGTCTCCCCCACCATCTGCATTTTCAACTGTCTTCTTCCCAGATCCTGTTTTCCCAAAATTATTCTTCTTTAGTTTTATTCCTTGGTTGCACGCCTGGTATAGAAACCTATATCCTCCTCTAAGATATGTAACTTGTCAGTAACCATGAAAATAGATACCTGTGCTCACTGTTTATTTGATCATGGTGTTTTTATTTTATCCTAATTCACAGCCATTTCCCACAGAACGTCCCAGAGAACAAATACCTTTTAGGGATGAGGATTATGCACCTAGAACAAAGGGCGAAAGTTTTGTTCTTAATACATGACAAAGTTGATCTCATTCCTGAAGAGTGTAGAGAAAGGTACTTTTAGAACTCCATTTTCTATCCAAATCTATTAAATCAAAAAAGAGACTGAAGGCACTGGGTGGAAAAGTAGTTAACATTTCACCAAATAAAATGAGGGTGATGTCTCTGAAATTAAATAGTTTGGCTTTTAACTGTGGTGAGATATGAGAGGATAATATTTCTGCCTGACAACTGATGTCATTACTTAAGAACAATTTGTCCATGTGGGGAAGGAAAAAAAAAAAAATGGCCAGTGTAAGTTTGCCAAGTTGAAGTAAGTTAGAAGGGTGGGTAGTGAAATGGAAGCAAAGAGGAAAGATTCAGTAACATTATTAAAGTATTTTTGAATGAGACACTGATGTAACACATAAAGGAATTGACTTCAAGTTTCAAGGTCAAAGAAAACTTTGCAGGAAAGCACACAGGTACACATGCATATACACATGAAGCAAACACAAATGCCCAGGATGCTCTTCTCCCTGTGCCAGCAACTTTACTATTCATCTGGCCTAGGGTTTCTTTGTTTTATTGAGTTGCCTCACCATTTGCAACACTGAGAAGAAATTTTATCGATGCTTGTTTCAGTTTAGGACCTTGTATTGAACACTTCAATTAACATACATAGCTCAGAACTTCTCCTTGCAGACCACAGTACTCTAGAATTTGTGTCTTGAAATTATTTCAAGAAGCACCACAAAATTTTAGAAAGAAAATAGTTTTATAGTGGTGTGAAATAACCTTAGTAAAATTGGCAACTTGACAAAAATATTTCAACCTTGTAAGGGAGCAAAAATAATTTTCCCTCGATCCATCTTTGTTTGGCTAAGGCACCCCTGCAGTAAAAGTTTAACAGGAGAAAAATAAATAGAAGTTCAATAGCATGCATACCTCCCATATACATAGCAGATACCCAGGGAAACTGAGTAGCTCCCTCAAGTGGCTCCAGCCGCCACTTTAAATACCATTTCCAGTTAAAGACAAAAGAAAATGTTGTGGGAGAGGTGTAGGCCAGTCATGGGAGGTCACCAGGAAAAGCACAGTAACCGAGGGTACGGTTGTTAACACAGATTTAATGACTTTGCCACTGACAATAGTTTCTAGAGATTTAGAGGCATCCTTTTCTTCCTGGTACAGAGGGAGACACCTCTACAAATAGAGATTTCCTTCCTAAATGTACATTTCCTTTACTAAAGGGTGACTTCCGCTGGGCTTTGAAACTTTTCCTATGCCTGCTGTTTCTTAACAATAATCAGCCTAAAATAATCCTTCTGCCAAAGAGGCATATTTTGGGGGTGACAGTTCTGCTCCCTTCAGCCTCCTACACCAATGCTGAATTCTAAACCTAAGTCTATTTTATAAATTATTTTCTAGCTTGAACTGAGTTTAGACATTGTGAAACTCAAAGTCAAAATATCAAATTTCACCTTCTTTGAAATTACCTTTTCTACTTGGTAGTAACCACTTTCTTCCTTAGTAATTATCTAATTAGTAAAGCTCTCAAAGACCTTAATCGGGAATCTCTGCTACCATTCATCCCCTCTTTTATCATCTTGCCAAAAGCATTCCTTAGCTAAAGCTTTTTGTCTTTAAATAGCCCAATTTTGTTCTTTTAAGTCAAAGGTCATGAATCTGTATGCTACATCTAGATCGTAAGAAACAGTCATCTGTTTGCTCTCCTGCTTTTTCTTTTTCTTCTGAGGACCCAGTAATGTGCTCCTGCATGTAATAAATGCTTGCTAACAACTTTTGTAAAGGCTGGTTCCAATGAGGCAATGGAAGGCTAGCTGCAGACTAGGCAGAAGCGGACACCCTACACCCCTCCCTCCCACACACAGGTGTGTCACATTCCTCAGGCACTCCTGGCTGCCCTAAAGGAAAAACAAATAGTTAACTTGTAGAGATCACAATCCTGCGAGACCTGAGTCTCCCTCAGTTTACAAACGTCCTAGTGATTTACAAGGAAGAAGCTTTCTTATCAATAGCCTAACTTCCAAAGACCCATAACTCAGTCTCTTGAGTCCTAATGTCATCCTCCCCTCCATAAAATTAAGGGAGGCTGAGGCAGAGGGAAATGTAAATAAAGTTCAATATCTTCAAAACGTAAAGCTCATTGGCAAGGTTACAGGATAGGAGAAATGTGACTCCCACATTCCAGAGTCTCCTAACTATCCTAATGTTAATACCTTGCTAGAGGGGAAAAACAACCTTAACCTGACAAGGGCCAGGCATCTGGTATCTTGTAGGTCCTCTTTAGCATATGAAAGTTCTTTCAAACCCTTTTTCCTTACGTCTCCTAACCCCATAGTATATAATCAGCCACCCTTCATAACCCCAATGCAGCAGCTATTTCTGCCCACGGGTCCTGTCCCCCTGTTTTAATAAACCACCGTTTTTCGCCAAAGATGTCTCAAGAATTCTTTCTTGGTCATCAGCTCTGGACTCCACCCCACTGAACTTCACTTATATTCTAATATTCTAACATATATTTCATATGATTCTATGATTCATTCATTCAGTGATTATTTGTTGAGTCCCTAGTGTGGGCCAGGCATAATACTAGGCTCTACCTACACAAGAGGAGTGAATCAGATTTGGTCCCCACTCACAGCTCTTACAGTTCACTGATGCACACAAAATGAGAACTTCTGACACACATCTTATTCATTCATATGTTTGTATAAAAAGTTAAATTAATTAACATTTTCCCAAGTGGACTTCAGCCTGATTTGCAGCCAATTAGTTATAAACCAAGATTTCTTCTATAATAATTTCCATTAACAAAGTGTGAATCACAAAACCCTTCCAGCCTCAGGATAAGAGGTGGTAATTCATTGTTTGGTTCTAATAGGGGAGATTATTAACTCAATGTTATCAAGGCCATTGGTATTGGACTCATGTGTTTTGGTTGCAGAATATCTTTCTTATTGTAGGAAATGGCATCAACAAATTGTAAAATTAATTCCACTGGTAGAACCATCACACTTAAATCCACATTCAAATCCAGTGAACCATACTAACCTGTCCTCTCTGTTTCCTCTTCCTCCCCACCAAGCAAGAGTCCTCTTAGGGCATCTCTTCCCCTCTCCTCCTCTATCCCTGCTACCTGTGATAGGGGAGGAAAAAATCCTTTTCCTTGTGCCCTTCTAAATGCTAATGTGGGACCCCTGTAACAAAGGACAGATTAACAAAAGAAAAACAGTTTATTAAAATGTATATTCATATATACATGGGAGAAACTCAGTGTTGAGTAAACTCACATATGTGGTTTAGAATCCGGGCTTAAATTCCATCTTTAGGGCGCCTGGATGGCTCAGTGGGTTAAAGCCTCTGCCTTCGGCTCAGGTCATGGTCTCAGGGTCCTGGGATCAAGCCCCACATCGGGCTCTCTGCTCAGCAGGGAGCCTGCTTCCTCCTCTCTCTCTGCCTGCCTCTCTGCCTACTTCTGATCTCTCTTTCTCTCTGTCAAATAAATAAATAACATCTTTTTTAAAAAAGCCATCTTGAACTAAAACAAAGAAGGATGTGAGAGAGACAAGTTACTAGAAGGAAGGTGACTGGGGAAAAGACTATTAACAAGAGCAGAGTTTCTCTTACGGATTTAAGTGGGTGCCATCTCCGTTGATAAGTGTCTTTTGTGATCCTCCTTCTTTTTCTGGTACTAAGAGGGAGATGCACATGCAATGAAGATGTCCTCACCTTAAGGCAACTTCTACCCTGTGTTCCCAGCTTCTCCTGTGTCTGCTCCTCCTCAAAATAATCAGCTCAAAATAATCCTTATGCCAAGGTGCATTTTTTGAGGTGACTTATTTTGTTTCCTCAACTCCCTTAAGATCCTTCTGTGTCTATCCCTTCTTTGTCACTAAGAAATCTTGGTCTGGGGGGCGCCTGGGTGGCTGAGTTGGTTAAGCGACTGCCTTCGGCTCAGGTCATGATCCCGGAACCCGGGGATCGAGTCCCACATCGGGCTCCCTGCTCAGCGGGAAGCCTGCTTCTCCCTCTCTCTCCTCCTGCTTGTGTTTCCTCTCTGTCTGTGTTTCTCTCTGTCAAATAAATAATTAAAAATAAATTAAAAAATAAATAAATCTTGGTCTGTTGGTAACTGCTACAAAAGAGGACTCTGATATTTGCAGTTATCTGTGGAGGTGGGAGCAGGGTAGAGAGAGTCAGGAGTGGCCTGAGATGTCCTCGATTTACAGGTGTTACAGAGTTTTTACTTTTAAAACATGAGAATGTATGATGTATTCAAAACAAAAGCAACAAAAATTTAAAAGAAAAAGAATGTTAGGAAAATAGAGGCAGTATGGTGCGAAAAAGCAAATGGCTGGAGGCGGCAACACAACCAATATTTTCGCCATAATCATTACTCTTTATATCATCTTTCTGAGTCCGGATGTTTCCCGGGTGTGGTTTATGAGACTTCCATCATAATGACCATCCACCAACAAAGAACAGTAGCAAAACTTAGTCAACAGAAGGCCTTAGCCACTGAAGTTCAAGTTCCTTGGCAATCTTTCAAAGTTTTTCTTTGGCAGACCTCAACACCACTAAGTAAGAATGTCTCTGGGTTCATCTCCAGGGACTTTATCCAACTTTCTTATCTGTGACACAGTACAAGATTCACAAAGAGCATGCCAAGCTTCTAGTTCCAACTGTGGGCCAATATTAGAGAGCCTTACCTGAAAAATCAAGTGTGTCGTGTACAGATCTGCCTGACTTCCGTGCTGTGCTAGAGGAAAGTGAAAGGAGGGGAAGGGAGAAAAAGGGGGTCATAGGAGGCTTGGTGAGGATGGAGATTGTAAATAATGAGTCGAAAATAAGTACAAAATAGTGCTGCAGAAAAAGCAATTTGAGATAACAAAGACAGCCTTTCAGTGTGTCTACTTAAGGAAGTGTTACTAATGCAATTATACTTTCTTGGAGAAGGATTTAACTTAGAGTATAATTGTATTTTCCAAAGATGAGTCTTCAAGTTCTTCTGTGGGGGGAGGGGTGTTGATAAAACTCACTTCGAGTAAACTTAGAATAAGCTATTTCTTTGTTAATCTGTCTCATAAGTTATAGAAAGTGTCACTGTATAGTAAAGGGTGACAGGAAAGGAATTGGAGTTGAAAGGATGATATAGGGACAAAATATGCTTTTCTAGATATCCAGCCCTTGACAGGCTTAGCACAGTAAGTCGGCTTAAACGGCTGGTTTCATATGTGTGGTAAAATTATGCTTGACATCTGTTTAATGAGCAAATGATGCTTGAAAAGAAAGGCAGACCTTGGTATTGAATGTGAGGGAGTCTGGGAGCCAGAGCACTGTGTGTGCGCGCGTGTGTGTGTGTGCACTTGCATGTAAGAGAAAGCATGAGCTCACACTCTCCCAGTCTTGTCAGCTGTTACTACCTTTTTATCTGGATCCTGTTAACTTGAGATTTGTTCTTAGCTCATGGAAAAGGTCTCCTTTGTTTTCTTCCTACAGATAGGAGACGTCTCTTGGCAGAGTTCTTCAAAGGCAGTTAAGTCAGTAGCATCATGGAAATTTGGCACTGAGTGTAAGCCTAGGACAGATCTAAACATTAGTTTAGCTTATTTTCATGGACAGTTGTTCCATGATTTTTCATCTCTTTATTGTAACGGTTAGCATAATCACTCGCGACCATCATTGCCAAAGTGAACCCACTTGTCCATTCTTATCATTGTGTAGTCTGAGTAATCGTAAAATTTAAATTTAAATTGGACACATAAACATTATAGCAGAGCATGAGTAAATCATCCAGAGACCTTCTCAACTGTCCAGTTTACACTTCTTTAAAGCTAATGCAGGAAGTCAAGTTGAGGCCTTTGATTATATAAGAAATTGAACAACTGGATTACTTTAATGTATTTCATCTCTGGTAATTTTGTCCTTTTGGCTTTTAAATCATTTTTAATTGCTTTGCGTGTTGCCAGAATGCATGCTAACTCTAATCTATTATAACTACCAGTAGAACTTTGTGCCTCTAATAAAAAGAAGATGTATATTGTAAGTAATTTAATCCACCACATATTCGTTGGGTTACTTGGAGAATGGTGCAGGTTGGTATAGAGGGAATTAAGACCTGGTTCTTGAAAAGTGTCCCAGATAATAACAATCTTGAAACTAAATTATTTTGGGGCGCCTGGGTGGCTCAGTTGGTTAAGCGACTGCCTTCGACTCAGGTCATGATCCTGGAGACCTGGGATCGAGCCCCACATCGGGCTCCCTGCTCCGCGGGAAGCCTGCTTCTCCCTCTCTCACTCCCCCTGCTTGTGTTCCCTCTCTGGCTGTGTTTCTCTCTGTCAAATAAATAAATAAAATCTTAAAAATAAATAAATAAACTAAATTATTTTGCCTTTTGTACTTTGGAAGCACTGGGATAAACCAAAGTCCCATAAAAATGGGTCTTCCAAAGTTATATTTTCTAAAGAAACTATGCAAAAACAATAATTCTCAAAATAAGGCCAGCCATAAAATATTTTAAGTGCTAAATTCTTTAGCCTATAAATCCTGTCAGCATTTAATAGAAACTTTTCCTTTGCTGTCAACTAAAAGAGAAGAGAGGGAATGAAACTAATAAACTTGGCACACACGCTTTCATGTTGGATGCTACACTCAGGGCTTTACATTTCCTTTTTGTGTGTGAAATCCTTTTTTTTTTAAGATTTTATTTATTTACTTGACAGAGAGAGAGATCAGAAGTAGGCAGGCAGAGAGAAAGGAGGAAGCAGGCTCCCTGCTGAGCAAAGAGTCCGATGCGGGCCTCCATCCCGGGACCCTGAGATCATGACCTGAGCCGAAAGCAGAGGCTTTAACCCACTGAGCCACCCAGGCACCCTTGTGTGTTAAATCCTTTACTGCATTTATCATTTCATGTAATACTTGGCCGTCATGCAGGGATGATATCTGTGGTTTACAGATGAAAAACACCAAGACTTAAAGAGTTTGTTCAAAGACACATCCAGCAAGTCAATTATCAGAAAAAAGATCTAAACCAGGACCAAATCATTTAGCAATCCCATAATTATCTTCCCCTTAATGTCTACTCGTTCATGCATAGATGCTCTTTCAAGGATTGGAGATACAGTTTAAACAATAGCTAAATAAGAACTCAAGGATGCCTGGGTGGCTCAGTCGTTGAGCTCAGGTCATGATCCCCAGGTCCTGGGATCCAGCCCCATATCAGGCTTCCTGCTCTGCCGAGTCTGCTTCTACCTCTCCCTCTGCCTTTTCCTCTGTGATCTGTCTTGCTTTCACTCTCTCTCAAATAAATAAATAAAATCTTTAAAAAACAAATAAATAATAAATAAATAAATAAGAACTCAAGTCATTTTCCTTGAGGGTGGGGAGAAGACTTTAACTGGTACATGTTAAAGCTTCTTTTTAGCTTTTTTCTTAACATGAACTCTTAAAGAAAAACCTGCAGTTTAAACAGATAAAAACTGAGTATCTGAGGCGGGGCAGGGGCAGAGCAAGCTAAACTCTTATACTTCTGGCATCAGCCCCCACCCCTGCTCACCAAAATGAACTTTAGACATCTCAAAGCTTTAAGTGATGTCAGCCATTGTGAACGTTTAATAGAATTACTATTGGTAGATGACCCAAAGCTTCCTCAAAAGTCAATGTAGATAAAGCCCAATGTTGGAGAGGTCGGTGTTCAGACCCATATCATTACAGCATCCAGAACCCAGTGCACAGGCTCAGCCCTGCTCCCACTTCACAGTATGACCTTGAGTGCATAACTTAGCCTGGTGGGTCTGGGTTTTTTAAGCTTTGAAAGAGTGAAGGTTGACCCAGAATAGTAGATCTCAACCCTAGCTCTACATATGTAAGAAGCTTTTTTTAAGTTTCCAGTACCTAGGTGCAGCCCCCAAGGAATCCATTTGTTTATGTCTTTGGATGGAACCTGAACAGGAATACTTGTCAAGTGCTCCTCAGATGATTGTAATGGGCAGCCAGAATGGAGAAAGACTGGTCTAGATGATCTCCTTGTGTCCTTCCATTTCTAAACTGATTGTTGTTATTGAGATGCTAATGAAGACATTCTTAAATATCTCTTCTACTTCACTGCACAGCATTAGGAGCTCAAAGTTCATTTTTATACATTTCTCTCTCCTACTGTCCATATTTCTCATGGGCTGGAGTAAATCGCATGATTGGCATTTTCACAGAAAGCCTGAGAAAAAGGCTGAGAGCTTAATCATTCTTGAATACTAACTCTCACAAATTAAGACAAAGAAAAATTCTGAGCCCTCTTTGAGAATGACCCCATTATTTTACTAGATTCCTTAGGGCTTCATGTACCTAAAGAACAGATGTATACCCAGTGCTTAATAGAGTAAGGACCTGGTACATAATAGGTGCTCCGTTTTTTTAGGTTGTTGTTGTTTTTTTTTCCTAACAGATGAAAGGCCTCTGATATAGCCAATGGAATCTCAAAAGCTAAATAATGTCCTATGGATATGGTTCCCTCATGAAGCTTCTAACTACTCCCTGGAAGAAAACAGTTTGATCATACTATGAAACAAATGGGCAGTTGAGACTATATTATAGCCTCCTCGCCCCTATTCTAAGTTTACCAGTAGTCGATTTGATGGAATTATAGTATTGAGGATAGAGATTGTCTCAAATAACCTATTCATAACATAGTCAGTAGAAGCACAAAACTTGTCGTATTCAGTTTATGAACACTGCTTCACACATATGAAGCATAGCATATGTTCTGCTTCATAACAGTGTTATGAAATAGCGTTCATAAACTGAAAACAGTTACAAGTTGCAGGAGTTCAGGTGTAATATCCACCTAGCCCTAAAAATCTATCCTACACTCCTTCCCATCATACCCATAGGCACAAACAAAGCATTTTCCTCTATCAAAAACATACCACTTTCTAGATTCTCACTTTAAATTAAGTGTCTGTCTGTAGGCTGCTAAAGTGAAACATTGCCTCTGCAGGTAGAGGAATTTAGATATTTTATGTTGATAGAGTAAGGCATAGCAAAATATGAAGACCAGATGAGGCCTCACATGTGAGATACACAATAAATAAATGTTCAGCTGACATTGAACAGTTGTTAACGCTAAGGTCAAGAATCAGGTGGGGCACCTGGGTGGCTCAGTTGGTTACACCTTGGGTCATGATCCCGGAGTCCCAGGATCAAGTCCTGCATCAGGCTCCCAGCTCCTGGCGGGTGGGTGGTCTGCTTCTCCCTCTGACCTTCTCCCCTCTCCTGTAAAATAAATAAAATCTTTAAAAAAAAAAAAAAAAAGAATCAAGTAACAGTTCTACTGACATTAATGGAAGAATTGCTCTAATTGGCACTGAAGGAACACAGTTTTGTAAATTTTCAAAATATAATACATTCTCTGAAAACAGGAAGGCATGGGGTGGCCATCGATTAGTACCACAGTAGGTAGCTGTTATTGCTCCTGGATCACAGCTATGACCCATTTTACTAATAACAGCAAGAAATACAAAACTCCACAGAAGCCTGTTTATATGCTCCCTGTTTACTGCAGTAAAAGTGAACAGAGGAGTCAAAAGCGTTTATCCTTTCCTTTTCTCCTATTCTGAGTTACATTTTAATACTTAGGATCTTACCAGTTCAGCCAGTATTCTTTGCTTTCCCTTTTGAAAATGTTAACTTTAAATCAGGTGATTTTTTTAGTTTTTTGTTTTTTGTTTTTTTTTTTTTTGCAGGAATAAATGAGTTTAGTAATCTGTGGTCTATTATGGAGGCAGAGCCTACATCGATAAGCAGAATAAAACACATTTAGCTTTCAGGGTAGGTCTGGCCAATAATGATCCTGCAAATCAGAGCTGGGATGCTAGATGCTCTCTGCCTGGGAATCCTGCCCAAAGCCTTTTTGGCTGTCATTTTTGCTGTTTCATATTTGCTATTTCATTTATATGCATCAAATTAACACTAAATCATATTTGGGCAAGAAAAGAAAGATGCTTACAAGTTGCTGGAGTTCGGGAACTCCCAAGAAACTCTCCAAGGAACATAGCTTCTAAATAAGGTTCAGGTTTCCATATTTTTAGAAAACGTGCATATATATGGATTATCTGTAAAGATATTCAACACACATCCTTAATTCTAGAATTGTGCAATCAATTAAGAATGCCATGAAAATTTTAAGAGACATGATTTGGTATAGTATATCTGAGTCTAAAGAGCAGCAACCAATATTATTTTGGTTATATGATGTGTTGGGCAGCTCTGAGATTCAGAAATGTTAAGGAAAACAAGAACTTTCCCCCCAAAAATGGGGAGAATCAATATATCACATTTCTCATTTCAGAGTTTATAATTCAAAATGATAGTTTCATCTCTTTAAAAAAATTGCTTTGGGGAAAACTCAAATTGAAATTGCTGGTGAATAAAAGTTTATTTATAAACTTGAGGAGCTCACAGAATCACAATACAATTCAAATCTAATTACAAGAATAACATCCCAGAACACAAAAGTATGGCAAGTGTCTTGAGTGTGTTTAACTTTTTAACTAAACTTTCAGCAATAGCTCTTTTCATTTAACACTCTAAAACAAACCAACATAATATAGAGTGATTTTGCACTGCTAAGAATTTTTGAAAACCTGCCAGCCGTGGACCAGAGCAAAAAGGAATGCTTTGATTCATGTTATTTTGTGTGTGCTAAGTTTTCATCTGGAGCACCATGGGATCACAATGAAAGAAGCTTGACAACACAGTCCTTCCACAGACATCTGAGCTATCACATAATTCAAATTACCAACATAGGACTCAGAACTGGGAGGAGGGGAGGGATGGAGAACTTAAATGGACCTACAGACATTTGGCCCAAGTATCCCTGGCAAAAGGGACCAAGATCAAACAGTTGCCCATTAACACAGCCTTTAAAACATCCAACATCAATTGATTAAAATACTTATTAAAAAGATTTCTCTATTCCTTTATTTTTTTACCTTTTTAATAAATATTTAAGTGTTCTCCTCAGTATTCTGTTTTGATGCCCCCCAATGTGTTATTTTGATACAGAAATATTATCATTTGGAACATAAAAGTGACTGTCCTTATTAATTTATTAAACTAATTATGTAATCCATTCATTTCTAAAACTGATACAGTTCTGTGAAGTGAAAAAGGGTAAACCATGATGCTGACCCTCATCCTCTACTGTGGACGAGAATGACATAAATGCAGAGTTAGATAACAACCCTACAAGAGCATCTAATCGTACGTCAAACTGGGCAAGACAGTAGGAATTATAGGAGACGGTATCAGCAGAAAGTGGAGGGCAGAACACTGGACAATGATGGAATATTGGATGAGTTGAGATGACAAGATAAAATACTTCAGGTTTGAACAGAAGGCAAGATACCAAGTGAGCATGAAAATGAAGAGACCCACCCAGAGATTTGTGCATGGACAGAGCAGTGGTCGATGGAGAACAGAAAGACCAGGTCTGGTCATGACGTCCTTGGAAGGCAGGCAGAACCTTGTTCAGTCAGGAGACCATAGGGAGCCACTGAAGGTTGTTGGAAGGGGAAGGCGAACTGATAAAAGGAGAATTTAGGAGCCTTTGTAGACTGTATGGCACAGAGAAAAAGTGGAGAGAGAGGGACTAACAAGAACATAATGACAGCATCTAGATGTGAGGCTTTTGGAGCCTAGACTAGATGGGGCCAACTTTATTGCTTCCTGAGGCCACACAAGTGCCTCTGCAAGGAGGGTGTTTAAGCTTGTCATTCTGAGATGCCCAACTAGAAATCAACAACTATCTTGCACTTATAAATATTTTTACCTGAGGATTTATATTCATTGTAGGTATCATTAATTCTTTTTTTCCTCTACAGTGATGAGATTTATAGCTTACTCTTTTCTGAGGAAAACACAGGTTTTATCCCAATTTTAATATTTACAAGCTAAAACATTATTCCTATTACTCAAAAAAAAAAAAGAAAAAAGGTTGTCTTACTGACAAAAGAAAAAACGTTTTGTGGCTGGTTGAGTTTAAATGATGAATTGTTTTCAGACATTTTTGGAGTTAGTTTCTTTTGGAAACAGTGATATTGATTTAAACTGGAGATCTAAAGTAAAATATTTTAGAAGCGCTCCTTACATTTGTTTATAAAAAAGCAGAAAGTTATCTGATGGAGATGGGGAGGAAAAAAACGTTTAACTACAAGGCAATACATGGACTGTATATGTGGAATTCATATTTGTGGATAATCTCCTTAAAGTATTTTATTGACTTCATATACTCCATATTTATAAGAAAGTATTCTTTTAAGCTCATATTAAAGCTTGAGTGAAGGGTGTCTGTTGGCTCGGTCGGTTGGGCATCTGCCTTCAGCTCAGGTCATGATCCTGGGGTCCTGGGATCGAGTCCCGTGTAGGGCTCCCTGCTTAATGGGAGTCTGCTTTTCCCTCTACCCTTCCCCTCAGCTTGTGATAGCTCTCTTTCTTGCTCTTGCTCTCTCACTCTATCTCAAAATGAATGGATAAAATCTTTTTTCTAAAAAAATTTTGAGTGAAAGTATGATGTAACTAACGTATTTTAACTTCTGTTTTTTATAGAACAAACTTTACCCTTACTTGGAATTTAATTTATTATGTATTGTAATAGATGATTCTTCTTTTCCTAAACGCCGGAGGAAAAGAGCTGACCTCTGCATTTTTAATGACATAAAATGCCTAAAATTTAAAAGTATTGTTTTAACAAATATACATTACTCAAGTGAGAGTAGAAAACACTGATGTTAAAGACTGCGTTTGAAACCTTGAATTAGATTGCTAAGGCTGTTGATCACCACTCTTAACTGTTAAAATGGCAAGCTTATATTTTCTTGTGAAGTCGGTCATAATTGTCTCAGTGTCTCAGTGCCTTGTTTGAGTTCCCACAATATCCATCGTTTGAGAAAATTAGAAATAATGGATATCTACTTAAACAGATTACAATGGTGCTGTCTTGGCCATCTTTCCATCAGTTCTCAAGTCAGAGTGAATGCCTTGGCAGCTTTGTACTTAGTCGGTGAATGGATTCAGTAATTGTAATTGTGCTCTGATAGATATTTTAAGTGTAAGCTGTGAAATATTAAAAAGAATCGCATTGTCTAGGTTGTGCACACTTTTCTGTATGACCCTTACAATCATATGTGGATTATTGTAAGGACATGGCCAAATGATTTGTGTTCATCAATAGAAGGCCAAGACTTGTTATTCTCCAGCTCCTGAGGTTATTTGCAGCTGGCCACGGTTTTCTATGTGGTAACTCCTGTTTATTTGTTAATTCTAAAACCACAGTGAAAATATGTGTTATGGTACAGAAAGATCTTATTTTTATGCGAACTATAAATATTTTATTGATTTCATATACTCCATTTTTATAAGAAAGTATTCTTTTAAGCTCATATTTTATATGGATCGATTTTACTAATAGCATTCTTATTAAATAGTTATATGTATGTAATTATGTATTTTGAATTTCTATGCAATTTAGACATACAGCCAATCCTTATTTTTAATGGATTCCATATTTACAAATTTGCTAATTCACTAAAAAACATTTTTGTGAGCTGAAAATCAATACTCAGGCCACTCTTATGGTCATTGGTAGAGCAATGAGAAGTTTCAGTCTCCTGACATGCACAATTTCCACTGGAGCTGGACAAGGTCATCCCTGCTTCCTTCTTTTAGTTCCCATACTGTAAACGGGTGTCCTTTTCACTGTCTGCTTACTGCCACATTTTTTATAGTTTTGTGCTTTCTGTTGACGATTTCACTATTTTAAAATGGTCCCCATTGGACGCTTGGGTGGCTCACTTGTTAAGCGTTTGCCTTTGGCTCAGGTCATGACCCCAGGGTCCTGGGATTGAGCCCCGGATCGGGCTCCCTGCTCCAGGGGAAACCTGCTTCTCCCTCTCTCACTCCCCCTGCTTGTGTTCCCTCTCTGTTGCTGTCTCTGTCTGTCAAATAAATAAATAATCTTTGAAAAAAAAATAGTCCCCAGGCATAGGTGCTAAAGTGCTGTCTGGTGTTCCTTTAAAATGAACAAACAAACCAATAAACAGACCAGTGATGTGCCTTCTAGAGGAAATACATGTGTTCGATAAGCTTCTATCAGGTGTCAAGTATAGTGCTACCAACCAGGAGTTCAATGCTAATGAGTCAGCAAGATATATTAAATGAGATCCCTTTAAACAGAATACATATAAAACAAGGTTATGTATTGAATGACTGAAAAAGCTGTTGTGACCAGACTGTATTTTCTGTATTTTTCCTAGGAACAGTGGTTCGGTAGTGGAGAATTCAGTGTTCAAAGCAACTTTACAGAACATGTAACTACCACAAAAAACTATATCACCTATTTCTTTCTTTCCTAGAAGCTATTTTCCCACTATTTCATCATGAGCCATTATGACCTGGTTGTGAATGTGAAATGTGTCATCTGAGCAGTCGATTTTATGCCCACCTTAGTTGTACTAGCCATTGACCCACAGCATCAAACAATTTGCAGAAGAAAAATGGCACAGTAGTCTCCAAAATTGTTAACCCCTGGATGCTCATATGTTTTTAAACCCAAACATGCACAATCAAGCTGCTATTAAAGTTGGACTTATTAGGTTTAGACATCATCATTTAAATGTTTAGGCAAGGCTCATAACTGGGATAAGTAGAATGGAATCCTGTGTCTTTAGAGCTAGCAACACTTAACAAAGCGCCTTATGTAAATAGTAACTTATTTCGTCTGTGTCAGAGAGGGCCTATCCAGTGTCATCGATTTGGATTTAGCTCGAAACGATGTTTGAGCTTATGCAGATCAACTCCCTGGTTTTGCAGAAGGGAAATGCCAGGCCTGGAGAGGTTAAGGTGCCTGCCAAGGCCACATGCCCAGGCAGAGCTGGGGAGGCGCTGCTTTCTGGCCTCGGAGTGCCTCCCTCCATCACATCACCCTTCCTGTGAAGCCCTGATGTCAACTGCAGAGGACAGAATAGTTTTTGCTACTTTGAGAGGTCATCCCAAGCCCAACAGGAGTTTCTTGTTGTTATCTCATGAAGGTATTTTTTTCTTCCTCATTAGTTTATTTATGAACAGAAGTCATATATTTCCAATTAACTTCAAATCTGCATTTCTATCTTTTCATATGAAGAAGGAAAGCAGTATTTTGAAAGTTGCCCTTCTATTAATTTGTGGTGACACTCAAATATTTTGTTAACGCTGAACTCTTATTAGGAAGAGAGAAACTTCACAGTGTTCAGTCTGAAACGCACAATTGGATCTTGAGCAGGTCAAGGTGGGAGGCACTGTGGACAGGGGAATATTGCAGAAGAAATGCTTTGAGAAGAATCTACTCCGTGCAGACGATTTTTAGGAGCCCAGCACTTCCTTCATGACTCAATAACTGGCACAGGGGATGGGCAGATTCTACCAATAGCAGAGTTTGCAGTTATACCTTGAAGACTGGGTTGTTTTTGGAAGGAGTTGGAGAAATTAAGGAATGAGAACTGATTTGTTCTGTTTTGTTTTAAAGGTTTATTTATTTATTTATTTATTTATTAACAGAGAGAAACCCAGCTAGAGAAGGAACACAAGCAGGAGGAGTGAGAGAGGGAGAAACAGGCTTTCCACCGAGCAGGGAGACTGATGCGGGGCTCGATCCCAGGACTCTGGGATCATGACCTGAGCCGAAGGCAGACGCTTAACGACTGAGCCACCTGGGCACCCCTGATTTGTTTTGTATCTTGTAGTGATTGGAGGAAGATATATAAGGACAGAGATAGATTTAAGGTACTACATTTGTCTTCTACTGTACATTTTATTATATGGAGCAGCATGTCAGCCCTGGCTCCCTTTTGCAGCAACAAAGGAGAGGGTCCACAGTTACAAAGCTTTCCATTAGACTCTAGTCACACACAGAAAATGAAAGGCCATAAGCCTAATGGTATTAATTGTAGGGTTTCCCCCCTTTTTATAACCCTCTTTAGGATAGAAACACATTGAAAATTTTAGTCACTAAATTTTTCAAGTTGTCTCAGTGATTTAGTAACCAGTGCCTGCAGCCCTCCTCTGTGATGACTTTTGGTCAACATGATGAAAGATAATGACATGACATCATTTTAACACATATCTAAAACAAAAGATCCCTTTGTTTACTTATTTAATGTAATAATTATTTTGTTTTATTTTTACTAAAGTATAGTTAATTTACAGTATTATATTCAAGTGTACAAAATAATGATCCAACAATTCTACGCATTATTCCGTGCTCATCACTGTAAGTATACTCTTAATTCCCTGGATCTCTTTCACTCATCCTTCCACCCACCTCCCCTCTGGCAGCCGTTAGTTTGTTCCCTGTACTTAAGTGTCTGGTTTTTTGCTTGTTTGTTTGTCTCTTTTTTTCCTTTTTGTTCATTTGTTTTGTTTCTTAAATTCTACATATAAGTGAAACTATACGGTATTTATCTTTGATCTATTTCACTTAGCATTATACCTTCTAGGTCCGTCCATGTTGTTGCAAGTGGCAAGATCTCATTTTTTCTTTATGACTGGGTAATACTCCATTATACATATAGGTAATATATATATATATGTATATATATATATATATGTGCTTTATCAGTCCCTCTATGGATGGACACTTGAGTTGCTTATATATCTTGGCTACTGTAAATATTGCTGCAATAAGTATAAGGGTGCATGTATCTTTTCAAATTAAGTGTTTTTGTTTAGTTTCAGTAAATGCCCAGTAGTGGAATTACTGGGTCATATGGTAATTCTATTTTTAATTTTTTGAGGAACCTCCAAACTTTTCCATAGTAGCTGCATCAGTTTATGTTCCCATCAACAAACAGTACATGAGGGTCCATTTCCTGGCATTTTCACCAACACTTGTTATTTCGTGTCTTTTTGATTATAGCCTTTCTAACAAATGTAAGGTGCTATCTCATTGTGGTTTTGACTTGCGTTTTCAGATGATGAGTGATGTTGAGCATCTTTTCATGTGTCTGAATTTATTTATTTAAAGGCAATGAAAAAATGTATGGTGAAAGTCTTTGGCACATCTTCCACTATATTTTTCATCCCTTCTTATTTTCCTCAAGCATACAAAGCAATCAACAAATAAAATTGAATACTTTGATGTTTTCAGAACACTGCTCTGCACCACAAGGATCTCAAAAGAGTAAAGAACATGTTCCCTGCTTTCCAGAATGTAATGTTTACCACACCAGGTTCTAAGAAATATAAGTGTCAGTTAAGATATCCATAAGAGAACGGGTCAGAACGGTGTTCCTTGATCTAAAGTTTCAGAAACATGGTATACTACAAACTTCCCCTACAACTTCACCATTCGTATTAGATGTCAAAGGTGTCTCAGACAACCTGTGATAAGGAAACCTGGTTACTGCCATTGAATCCAGCATTCCCTGGGATGTATTTGACAGAGAAACTTTTTTTTTTTTTTTTTGAGTCAGACCTTTCAAAATCCCTTGGGATACTGGTGTTCTGTGGAAACAGTTTAGGAAATTATGGACTAAAGGGCCTCACAAAACATTTTATTAAGGTTTGAGGGCAGACTCAAAGCTCTGAAACTATAGGGAAGACATAGATCATTATGATATAGTTTGGTGAAGAAAGGAATCTTAGAGAACATGGGACTTTACAAGGAATAAAAGTGTGATTGAAAAAAAGCAAAGCACTGACGTGAAGAAAGGGAAACTCATGTCATAACTCCCAAAATGATGAGCTTGATTATTTGAGGGGTTAGAAGGGAGCAGGCAAATGTGCAGGCAACAAACACAAGGAACTTTTCTAAGTTAGACTTTTCTGTATTATTTATGTGCTTGTTTTTACAATGCTTATTCTATAGCACACTGGCTTGTTCTTATAATCAGGTGATATTTCCCTAAAACTCACTAAGGTTTATCTATCAGATTAACAAAGAATATGTATAGATCTTTCCTCATAATTGTGTGTGTGTGTGTGTGTGTGTGTGACACAATATTTACAAACAGGTGGGCAAATATAATATCTTGGTCAAAAACAAGTTGAAACACCAAGGTCAACCTGTTTTTGCAAATGTGGGCGGCACCTGTTGTTTATTTACTTCTCAAGTGTGGCTGACTTCAGGGATAAGAATGAACAATGTGGTCTCTTACTAAATTTCCCTTTCGGTTAGTCATCTAACCACTATGTCACTATGTAATAAATTTATACCTGAAACTGAATGAGTGGGGGCTGAGTTGAAAATAGTCAACTTGTGTTTCCTAACTATAGTTTGGCTTCTGTAGGAACTTCCTGGTGGTTGTCCATTTCAGTGTATCCATTTTTTAAGTATGTTTTATTTTAAAAATGGAAAATTCATTTGTTTAATATTTAATAAGCCACTTATGCCTCAGACATAAGATATGTTTTTGATCTAGAAGTATAACCAAGTTTGAAGGTAACTAAACTCAAAACCTTCTGGACAGAGGAAATATTTTATAAATATCGTCAGCTTGAAAAGCCATTTTTTTCCTTCCTTTCCTTAACATATTATTGTTAAGGGTATTTTCTGAATCCAGGAGAAAGAGACATGTGAACTTTCATGTTGAGCATATAAATAAATGAATATACATATATGTACAGCAAAGTAGAAACATAACAAGGATAACAGGTAGGGTTGGACCATGTACTGTTGCTGAAATTCAACTATTTCTGACATCTGATAATGGCAGTAGCTTACTCCTGAATGGTCTCTCCTCACTTGAGTAGACAGTTTGCCAGTTGTGTTGGGATGGTATTGTGACTCCAGTCACCTTCCCAATTTGGGTCAGAATTCCTCTCTTCTGGCCTCCTCCAGCTGTTCATTTTATTCTCTCTATTGTCTCCTAAACATTACTGCTCAGGATGATTACTTATAGCAGTCCTGATATGCTAATGCATTTCTTGGTTTGGTTGTCAAATTCTCCGACCTCCAACCTCAAAGGTCAGAAGAAGTCCCTGTATTAGACTCAGTGTCATGGACACAGAATCTGTCAACTACTGTTGCTCTTTCTTTATCACTGACCCAGTTTCTGTTACTATTGTTGTTGTCTAGGACCATCCAGAAAGTCCCAGAAATTCAGGTGCCCAAGAGGACTCTGTCCAGATGTCAACCTCTGGGTGTCTGATGTCATTTCTGAATTGCTTGGTAGGAGTTCTAAAGGCCTATGTAGAAGACTAGCTCTGGGACCAATACTGTGGAGAAAATGTTCCCCGCAAATTCAAGCATGCTTCTTTATTATCCCTATATTTCATTCTCCATTGGCCCCCTCTATGATAACAGATCAAAATAACTATCAGCTTCTGTGGATTAAGTATCTAAATTTTGATATGACTATTCAATAGTTTGATTACCACCATGCATGTATTACATATGCTCATGAATACAAGGTTGACACGATGATCTGAAAACAGAAAATTGCAATAGATTTTCTCTGTATGCTATTTCAGTAATACCAAATCAAATGACCCAGTTGAGGAGAGTTAAACTTTATAAGAGGTGCTAAAAATGATCTAATAAATTTTGTGACAGACATTTTTTAGTAGAAATGAAAACACTTGTTCAGTATGGCTTTTGCATGGTGTCAAAGGCTGCACTCCCTTCTTAGCTATTGTAAAGAAATTCCATAACCATAAGAACATTGGTCATAGCCTCTACCTCCAAAACTTACTATCATTCTGAATGCAAGCTGTCATGCCAAAAAGCTGTTTTTCAGATTCTTACCTTTGGAAATCCAGTATAGAAACAGACCTAAAAGGACCTGTACGCTCTATTCACTAGCGAATAAATGAATATCTCTTTGCCATTAAATATAGCATTTAACTAGTACAAGTCAATGACTAATTTTTGAGCTGCTTCTTTGTGTAAAGACCTGGTGGGTAATATTGGGGCCTACTAGGTGTTCAATGAGTTTTTCTTAAATTGTAGTCAAAGAAGTAAGACAAAGGCCTGCTCTCAAGGACTTTATAATCTTCTCACAGGAGTATCATGTGTCTGTAAAATACCTTCATTTCCTGACGTACATAATCAAATCCTATCTACACAGGTATTAGACTTCTCATTTTACAAAAGAGAAAGCTGAAACTCAGAAGAGATAAGAGATTTAGCCAAGAGTTCTATATTAGTCAGGTCCTCCCGAGAACCAGAATCAACAGGAGAGATAAATACAGGATATTTATTGTGAGGAATTGGCTCATGCAATTATGGAGGATGAAAAGGCACCATCTGCTTGCTGGAGGCCAGTGGCATAATTTAGTCCCAAGGCCTGAGAACCAGGGGAGCTGATGGTGTAGACCCCAGTCTAGGGGCAGGAGAAGATGAGATGAGATGTCCCAGCTCAAGCAGAAAAGCAGGAAGAAAGGGGTGGCTTCTTCCTTCTTCTGCTTTTTATTCTATTCAGGCCCTCAAGAGATTGGATAATGCCCCCTCACATACACACACACACACACACACACACACACACACACACACACACACACAAAGGGAGAGGAGTCAGCTTTACTGAGTCCACCAGTTCAAATGCTAATCTCATCTGGAGACAACCTCACAGACACACTCAGATATAGTGCTTAATCTAGGTACCTCATGGCCAGTCAAGCTGACATAAAATGAACCATCTCAGGTTCCAAGATAGTTTCAGGAAGCCAAACTAAAATCAAGGCCTTCTAATGCCTCACGTATCACTAGTTCAACCAAACCTCCCTGCCTCACTAATCAAACTGACAAGGAAGCATCTTGGCAAACAGAAGGAAACAATATCCTTTCATTCATTCACAGATGCCCGAAATGCGTAGAAAAAGGCCTCACACTTTCAACAACACATGGCCCTAAGTTCATAGTTTATTGTCATAGATTATTGGTTATCATAGTCATATATTGAAAGGATTGTAAATTTTTTAGTGAGTAAAAAGAAAATCCATCTCTAAAAAAAAATTATTTTACTCAGTAGAAAGAAAATGTTAAAACCTTGGGGCCCACAGTACTTTTTAGAGATGCTGTAGATTTTTTTCAAACATTTAATGTTGGAAAGTTATTCTCAGATGCATTTTTAATGTATGTATGCACATTACAGTACTTGCTTTTTTTTTCTGGAAGTTAAGGATTTTGTAGAAATCATTTAAAAGACTGATTATTATGGAAAATCATTCTGAAATTTGAGAACATTAAATTACTTTCTGTTTCCCAAAGCTTTATGGCAAGGAGAGATGCTGTGGAAAACTTTTCAAGCTCTTAAAATTTTACAGTGATGGACAGGTTGCCTGACATCCATTACAGATAATAGTACCTGGTTACTCTCCTATTGCTTTTCTCTCAGTGATGGTTTTCCACCAAGCATAAAACACAGAAGAGAAAGATCAAATACTCTTCTGATAGGTGGATACCCATTTTATCTAATACAAATGACAAAACAGGAATAATGGAGAAAAGAAACTGCTTTTCTCCTGGTTCTGTCAATCACAAAGTCGTATTGAATTTAGTTCTGTCCCCCAGAATTTCAAAGTATGTGACACTGCTTTGTCTACATCTATTTGTCCTTTGGTTATTTCTGTACTTAAATAGACAAAAAAGCATTCAGTCCTATACATAAAATTTTTCATATCTTCTAAATTTATTTTGAATGACAATCTTTAAATCTGAAACAAATTCTGGAGCAAAAGTACATTCATAATGGGCCCTTTATCACAGGGACTTGAGTAGGAAAAGACATGCTGAGAACCTTTGGAAGGATGACCTACAAAGCATGAAAATTACGAATGTCTTGCCAGGTAAGACTGGAAGTCAAATTATTGTCCCTCTACTCTAAATTAAAGGCAGATTCGGCCCACTACTTGTTTTCCTAAATAAAGTTTTATTAGAACACAGCCAGGCTCATTCCTTGATGTATAGTCTGCGATTGCTTTTGCACTACAACCGCAGAGCTGAGTAGCTGCATGAGAGACCATATGGCTCACAAAGTCTAAAATATTTACTATCTGGGCCTTTACAGAAAATGTTTGCCAACCCCTGTTGTAAATCTTTCTCCTTTCCCTTTCCTCTCCTGCAGATGGTAATAGCCAGTGGGAAAAGACACAGCCTAAACTCTCTTATGGTAAGAAGCAGAACAGAATGCATTTTTTCCTGAATCATATAGGTGATATTTCTGCATCCAGCCTTACCCATTTTGAAGGGCCCAGGAATCAGAAGTCATTCCTGGCTCTTTGGTCATAATGGCCTTCCTGCCACTGTCCTCTAGACAGAAGCAGAACCTCAGAGTATCCAAAACTGGAATTTTTAGCTGATGGGAATGTGAGGGTTCATTTACTACATTCATGTCATCTTCCTGATGAAAAAACGGAGGTATGTTTCCTTTTTAAGAGAGAAGGATAGGTACCCATGAAAATTGAGGATTTAGGGCAAAACATCCATAACCATTAACCACTTTTGACTTTTACACCTTCAATCACCAATTACTATGTTTTGGTTTCAACTATGCACTGGAAACAATAACTACAAAGTTCAGGTTAACATCTCCAGATTTTGCAGTGTGTAATGTTACATCAGATCTAGCCACATTTTGGCTCCCTTCCCCCCTCGTCCCCCGTTGTGTTTACAACCACATGGAATCATCCATTTTAATGTTTTAGTCACAAAACAAGCAAACAAAAAAAATGTTGGTGACTATCTAGGCAGCAGCAGCGAGAGAACACAGACCCTCCTACTTACTTACCAGGCCTCAGAGGAGCGTCTGCAGTCTTTAAAGCTGACTGCAAATATAATTTTGGAGGCAGGAAGTGTGTGCTGTCTAGTGTCTGTTTGCAGCTTGCCGACTTTGCTGGTCCATAAAATACTTGAGTGACTCCACGTAGTGTGGTGCTGGCTTCCAGCTTCCTTTCGGCTCAAGTCACCCAGAACAAGTGCTACTGTGGGCGCATCGCGAGGGAAACCTGTATCTTCCGTATCCCTGGCTACGGGTACCTACGTGTAGGTTCAGAATTTACCGGTATTACCCTCTGGAGACATCGGTCTGCTGGGTTTATTTTTTCCTGATGTTGTACCACATCATAAAGTCCTACTGCCAAGAGTCCTTTAACTACTTGGGAAAATTTTGTTTTCTGTTATTTTAGTCACTTTACTACTTTATTTCTGTAGGCCAAATGGAGTAGAGAAAATCGGTAGAAATTCCCCACTCCCGAACCCCATAGCTTACCCTGGCTTCATTTGGTTGCAAGTTTTTATGTTGTCAGGACTTGAAAACTCTCACTATGCAAGAAGTGAGGGGTCGGTCAGCTTGTGTGTACGTGTAACAAAGAGTTACACTGAGATTTCCCGTGAAGTGTGAATGCTCTCAGAAAACCTTTCAAGGAAAATTTGCTTTGAAATCACATGGGTCTAATCAGTTGAAAGGAACAAAATTAGTAATTGATTTTTTATTATCAAATACAGTACTGTAAAATAGCTTTTGTTGGCAGGGAAAAATAACTTTCAGCTCAGCTTTGTTCCCTCTTAGTTTTGTTTTCAATAACAATATTTAAATAAATGTCCTTAAGAATTTCTGTTTTTCATTTTCAGATAATGTAATGGTTTTATCGTCTATTTGTGTAACATTACAGTGATTAAGTCATTATTTGCCTGATAAATTTATAACCTTTTTTGTGGAAAAAAAATTATTCGGGTCAGACAGCTATTGTCAAACATCTTTTAACATATGTTTTCAACCTTTGCCATAGCTTCTTGCATAAACAGACCTTCTGAAACAAAGCATGGAAAATTTAATCCACATGGGCTCATATTATCAAAACTATTAGACTGGGTTATTTTCCATGGTGTCAGCACTGAAATTATCTCTTGAAAATATGACTTTAAAAGGAACATTCATGTAGATTTTACAAATGTTTTTTCTCCCTCACCTTTTACGGGTAACTTTTATTTCATTCATGGCTATAATTAGCACATTCTAATGCAGCCGGTTTCTCAATGGGCACACACACATTGCCTATTCTTTAGCATGATGGCCTTGGTCAGCAGTCCTTAGTGATCTTTTTTTTTTTTTTTTAATTTTTCTTTTTTAGAGATTTTATTTATTTGAGAGAGAGAGAGCACGCACAAGTGGGACAGAGACAGTCGCGGGAGAGGAAGAAGCCAATCCCCATCGAGCCGGGAACCTGGCACAGGGCTCCATCCCAGGACCCCGGGGTCATGACCTGAGCAGAAGGCAGACGTGTAATCCACTGAGTCACCCCGGTGCCCCATTAGTGATCATTTTTTATGATTAATCTCTAAGTGGTCAATTCAGCCGAGGAGCATTCCATGTGTAACTGCAGCCCAGCGGCTTCACAATGCTCCGACGCATTTATTTAGGACATCCTCATGTGCTTTCCCAGAAACTAAAGTAAGGAGGAATAGAACACAGACGTCCAACTCACCCAAGCTCCTTTATGTCAGAAAATACCTTGATGCCAGGATGCCTGAGTGGCTCAGTTGGTTAAGCATCTGCCTTTGGCTCAGGTCATGATCCTGGGGTCCTGGGATCAAGTCACATATCGGGCTCCCTGCTCAGTGGGGAGACTTTCTCCCTCTGCCTGCCACTCCCCCTGCTTGTGTTCTCTCCCTCTCTCTGACAAATAAATAAATAAATTTAAAAAAAAAAAAAGAAAAGAAAATACCATGACCAGTCAACCTTGAGAATATTGTCACACAGGTTCAAACTCAACGATTACATCATCGTTCACGTGGGTTTGCTCAGACACACAAATTACCTGAGCGCCTCAGACCTTCTTGTGCAGTTTCATGTGTTCCATTTTCAAATGTCTTCCTTTGTAAGCAGAGATTTTACATGATAAGTCACTTTAATTTTCTGCTGCAGTTGTTATGTTAATAAAAACTTGTACAAATTATACATCAGTTACATGTCAATTGGCACTTTAAGTCGATTTGGTTATTTATATAAATTTTTTTCTGTTAAAACACAAATTTTGAGTTTGACACTATTTCATATAATTAGCTCTAGGGGAAAGGCAAGGAGATAGGTGGAATGGAGGCTGATGGTGAAAAGGCAGGAGCTGGGCCCAACTGACATGTGGCCCCGGGTCAGGAGCACAAACAGAGGATGGCACCCCCTCTGCCATCACAGTATCATATGACTGCGTGAGACAGTGCGGAATATAGGAAGGAGGCAGGCCTGCCCACCGGCCTCTCTGGAAGAATGGGGGAATTGGTGTTCTGGTGAGAATCTTAAAATCCAGACAAAGGAGTTGTGCTACGACAGCAAGAGAGAGGAGCCATAAGTTTTTAAACAAGGAATGGGCATGATAAAAGCAGTGCTTTAGGGAGCAGGCGCTGAAAGGCCTCTGCAGGCAGAATTCCAAGTGCACTGTTGCTTCGGCTTGCGGGTCAGGGGATTTACAGTTAGAATTCAGTAAATGTCACCTTTTTAGTAAGACCTGCCCTGGCGCTCTGTCCAGACTTTCAAATCCCCCAACGTCTGCTGCGTGTGAAGTTTTTTCCTCATCAGTAGTGATCTCTCACTGACACTGTACGTATTTTATTTACTTACATTATTCATGACCCATGTCTCCCACTAAAACGTAACCTCTGGAAGAGCGGGGAATTTTGTCCGTTTCAGTCACTACGATGCCTTCACCACCTTATGCATGGCAAGCCCCGAGGAATACTTGCTGTGTGAATAAATGAATTGATCAGTACTCGTATCCCCACTTTCCAAGAGGCAGTATGAGACCACTTCACCTTTACAAGAGACCTACATCATTGCCATTTTTTGCTAAGTGAAAGAAATCTGAAGTGGATTTTCACTTTTACAAAGAAAGCCATTCCCATAGTAACACAGGTCTTTCCTAAAAGCAAAGCAGTGCACTGCGCCCTTTCGGAAAGCAGGGAATACTCTGCTTTATGCCATTGGGGCTTATGAATGGTTTTGTAGCGGCACTCTGCTCCTCCTATAGCAGGAAAACCGTACCTGTACCAGGCCTGACTCCTGGTTACTGGCAATTAAGTGGCAAAGAAGAGAGGTAAGTTTCCTGCCCTCACAGAGCTTACATTCTAGAAGGGAGACAAAATAAATAAATAAGAATTCCAAGTGGTACTGTGCTCAGAGGAAAATATAACAGCATAACAAGAACACAAAATGTTAAGGGGCACCTGGATGGCTCAGTGGGTTAAGCTGAAGCATTGGGACTCTTAGTTTCAGCTCAGGTTGGAGGTCATGGGCTCAAGCCCCAGGTTGGCTCTGCAGTTGGCTTGACATTCTCGTCTGCTCTCCCTCCCTCCACTCATGGGCTCATGCTCTCTCTAGATAAATCAATAAAATAAAATTAAAAAAATACATACTCTGAAGTAGGATGCTCCCCTGTTACACGCAGTGATTATGTGATAGTAGGAAAGACTCCTTTTCTTTTTTCTTTTTTCTTTTAAATTCACTGTGTCTGAACGATATTTAGTGATGTCTGACATCAGCTGTGTTTCCTGGAACGGACACAGAAACAGAGCTTACAGCGGCAAAAACCTGACTAATGGGTTTCTGAATTGCCCACCTCAGGCCCTTTAAGAAATAGTGTTCTGCTGCCTTGTTCTTTCTCTTCAGCACCACCACTCCCAGTCACTCCATCCACCCATCCGCGGCCTATGTGGTGCATTAGAGTGAAAAATGGGCTTTTTTACTGCTATTGGATATAGAGATTTTTTATTTAATTTTGACAGACCATGATCCACTCAATTCATTCCACATTGAGTGACTGTCTTCACAGGACTCGAAACTTATGATGGATACCCAGAGATAAGGCAGCAACTGGGGAGACTGAATCTTCCCATCTCAAAGTCACTTCTGAGAAGATTGTGATCCTTTTAAGAAACAGACTAAAGCAGACAGAATACAGATGAGAGAACATGGTTAGAAGTTAGGAAAATACTACTTAATAACAGTAAAAAAAAAAAAAAAAAAACAAGAGATTGGAAACCCTGGACACAGACCTATTAGAGGAGCTAAAAGAATCAGCCTTGAAAGAAACCAATCCTGTCTACCCACAAATTCTTAAAAGAACTCAGGTACACGTACTTTGTATTTTTTAAAGATAGAGAAAATGGAAGGCATTTCCATTTCCAAATGTGCTCAAGAACACACTTTTTTAAAGAATTGCAGTGCGTAAGAATGATTTCAGATAGGCTAGAAACCAGATAAACCAGAACATCACACACGAGCATGCACACACACTTTCTTTTTCTTGACAACAACAACAAAAGGAATAGGAGAAGATACAGTCCTACTGCTGAGGACCAATACTGTTACAATAACACAGGGAAAGCAGAACTATTCAAATCCTAACTTACTTCTTCTTTGCCATTAAAAAAAAAATAATTTTAAACTGAGAGGGCTTTTTTACATATGATTCAGAGAAAATTAAAATGTATGACAGGCAAATTATTGGCCACTTTTAAAGAGCTTCTATTGCTGTGTCTGGATTTATGATGTTAGAAGCCATCAAAGGATTTGTGGATGAAATCAAAGAACTTTTGCTCATAAACTTGAATAAATCTTGAAAAATGCAATAGGAGCCAAATGACCAGAGAGAGGAGAATATTCTAAGTGTTTAAAAAAAAAAAGAAAGAAAGAGTAGTAGAAGTCTTGGATTTTGTATATTGATAAGCTCAATTATGACTCCAGATAGAATATTAAGCAAATGATTCCTAATAAATTCAAATGAAAGACTATGATTACTACAAGTTCACCAAGAGCAAGAAACACAAAACTATGCTTATTTCCTATTTTGATAGGTTTGCCAGCTTGCTTTATCAGGGGAATAGGGTAGATGAAATGTCTCGATTTCAGCAAAGCATTGGGAAGTGTTTTATAACATCCTTGAGGAAAAGGAGGAGAAATTCAGGCAGGATGATATGATTCTTGGGAGGATTTGTACCTGATGTGAGACGTCTCCAGAGATGAGACACTTTTTTCTTTTTTGGTAAGAAAACTCTAAAGACCAGTGGAGGACACTTGGAGATTTCCTAGAGTAGGGAGTTGGTAGCTCATGCTAGAGAATAAATGAATCAATATTGACATAATAAAATGTAAAAATAATAAATATAAAAAACTTCTCAGTAATCCAAGTGAGAGATCAAACCTCTTAAGTTTGGTTTACGTTAAGTTAAATTTGAGCCAATGTTGTCATTTGCTTCATTAAACATACTGTAACTTTGGGCTGCATTAATAATGCTCCCATTTCAAGGAAAAAGTGGTGATAGACAAAAGCACATCTTTATCACCTTTGCAATTAGTCAAGTACATCCCAAATACCCACTATCATTTAGAAATGACTTGAGACTGCTAACAAATACAGAGGGTATAAGTGGAATAAAAGTAAGGCAAGGTCTGTCTTCCCACTAAACTGAAAACCCTGTTCACAGACCATCCCTGAGTTCCCAGTGCCTGTAACTATTTGTGACTGAAATAATACAGTGAAGGTAAGGTCAGGATGGGATAATACAAAGAGGTCAGAAATGAAGTTAATCCATAGGTAGGTATACCAGAAGGATCTGTGTATCAACATGGATCACAAATCTACCTCTGAGCTTCCTAGAAGCCAAGACAAGGAGACAAATATGTTCAAAGATCACCGTCTCCATAAAGTAAAATCCCATAATTTTTTCCAGAAGCAATATAGATGATGCACTGACTTGATGGATTGTGGGCTATTACTTGCCTTCATCTGTGGAGACTTCTCACGTCAGGTACAAATCCTCCCAAGAGTCATATCATCCCACCTGAATTTCTCCTCCTTTTCCTCAAGGATGTTATAAAACACTTCCCAATGCTTTGCTGAAATCGAGACATTTCATCTACCCTATTCCCCTGATAAAGCAAGCTGGCAAACCTATCAAAATAGGAAATAAGCATAGTTTTGTGTTTCTTGCTCTTGGTGAACTTGTGTTTCTTTTTAGTAATCATAGTCTTTCATTTGAATTTATTAGAAATCATTTGCTTAATATTCTATTTGGAGTATTTCTAGGAGTCGTAATTGAGCTTATCAATATACAAAATCCAAGACTTCTACTACTCTTTCTTTTTTTTTTTTTTTAAACACTTAGAATATTCTCCTCTCTCTGGTTATTTGGCTCCTATTGCATTTTTCAAGATTTATTCAAGTTTATGAGCAAAAGTTCTTTGATTTCATCCACAAATCCTTTGATGGCTGCTAACATCATAAATCCAAACCCAGCAACTGAAATTCTTTTTTATTTTTTATTTTTTTTTTTTTTATTTTTTTTTTTTTAAAGATTTTTATTATTTATTTGACAGAGAGAAACACAGCCCGAGAGGGAACACAAGCAGGGGGAGCGAGAGAGGGAGAAGCAGGCTTCCCGCGGAGCAGGGAGCCCGATGCGGGACTCGATCCCGGATCTCCGGGATCATGCCCTGAGCCGAAGGCAGTTGCTTAACCAACTGAGCCACCCAGGCGTCCCTGAAATTCTTTTTTAAAAGTAGCCAAATTTACTCACCTTATTGCAAGAAAAATCCTGGAGAAAAATTTTCACATGATACCTCATTGAGGAAATACAATGTGAAGTAAAGAGAAGCTCTTAGAGTACAGTAATTGGTTGACTGCTTTTTGCTCTCCAAGAAAATAACGAAAAGTCAACGCAGTTTAGTGAAAGGAATTCCATGACTGATAAAGGTTATTGGGCCCAATACACAGGTAGTCAGTGGTCACATTGGCTCCAGACCCTGTGCAAATGCTTAGCTTCAAGACAGCCCTTTATGAAATCAAATTTTGCTAACAGCTGAGCATGAAGAGTTTGAATTTAGATTCCCTGGCAAGAAGCGACAGTGCAGATACTTTATGTTGTCAACCAATTGTTAAATATTTTGCTCAGACTGGGGGATAGAAATGGGCCTGCATCAAACTTGGAGAGATGTGGGACCAACCTGGTCTGTTTAAAGAACAGTGACAGGGAGAGTGACAGATAGAGACATTGTTTCATATACTGAGTAGACAAAGAACTGGGCTGAGTGTAATCTGAAGACTGACGGGAAAGTCATGATGATAAAACCAACCTCAAATATCTACAAAAAGAACGCGGGGAGGAGGGAGCACAGGTCCTTGTGGTCAGAGCCCGTATGAGGACCCGGAAGTAAAGGGTGTGAATAAGGAGACTTGAGTCAGAGGGGAAAGACCTGGAAGTAAAAAGGACATGAATAAGGAAACTTGACTCCAAGGAGACTTGACTCCTTGCCATAGGAGAGTGGTCTGTACCAGCACTGTGCATGGGAGAGTTCCAGACGCTGGAGAGGTTCAAAGAGGAGCTGCACAGTCATCTATCAGAGATGTAAAAATAATCCCCGTCCTTGAGAGGGCGCTAAATCAGAAATCCTTCAAGCCACCGGGATTCCCTGATCCTGGGGTGAGAATCAGGCTGAGCATGCCCTCCGTCTGTGTTTAGTCTGTTCCAGGGGCTGCTCTGAGGGGAGGCTCTTGAACTGCTGATGGTTCTCTTGCCTTGTTTTAGTTCATCTGCGTTCGCCACAGTCCTCTACAGAAACACTGTGCCAGGAGAAACAGCTCTTTCCCATCCTCGCTGGTTTCCTCCTAACACCACACATGTAAAATGCCGACAGTTCATTTTTGAGAACTGCTAGCAATAATGACCCTATTTCTGCACTTCACAGAGATTATAGAGATAGGATTTATTGATTAAGGTCTTTATTAATATTTAGCACTCACTGAACTTAAAAAACGGAGTCATGCAGTGACTCTGTTTTGGGGGAGTTTTTTGTTTTGATTTTTTTTTTTTTTAGTTTCCAGTTTTTACATGCACTGTTTTTAATCAAATATTCCAAATCACCTTTAAAGATACCAAAAATGTCGTATTTAATTTTTATTGTTTTGCAATGGAAGCTGGGTGTGCTGTGGATGGATTTCATGTGCAAAATGCCCTTCTTTTATAGAAAAATTATGCAGAAAAGACATTTTGCAAAATGCCAAGTTTAGAAAGAAGGGGTAAATTTAGGAGGCTAGAAGAAAAAAGTGGGCTGCAGCCATTCCTCTGATAATGAGACTCTGATTTCATTAGGCAGCATGTCCTCCAGCCAGCCAAGTCAGTTGTTATCTTTGATCACTAACGCCAGCGTGTGAACTGCAGGCATCCCCATTCATGATGCATTCATGAGGCCTTCCATCAAATGTACTGAAATACACACTTTATCAAAACAATACTTCAAAATTTATGAAAAGTCAGAGGCAGGAAGAATTTCCTTCAGAAGATATTTCTGAAGAATTGTTTTCTTGAAACTCTCTATATCTACTTACTCTTAGCATTCTCTATTTTAATCCCACCATTCCATTCCATTTCCAACATTTCAGATCTCCCTTCCCCCAGTGCTTTCTGCACAGTTGTCTCATGTGGACAGTATTACTGTGGAAAGCTTATAGTCCACCAAAATACTTGCAGAGAGCCCCTTCTAGGTAGAAATGTGTGGTTGTTTTAGTCTGCAAAGCCCATGCTGTTAATTTTCATCCCCATTGAGCTAAGTTCATTGAAATGTCTCCTTTAAACAGCAGCTCCATTTCTCCTGTCTTCCTTGCATTATTCATATTGCTTGTGAGTGGCTGGGGGTTGTGTGTCTGTGTGAATGACATTGTGTAACTTGCCATGGTTCCTTTGGCAAAGCATCAGCTGAGCTTTTCTGAGTGCCTTATTTTCACATCATTTTAATTCCTTCTAAACAAACCCATGCTTGAAGCACAAGCTTGGAAGTTGGACATCATTTGTTCCACAAAAACCCATGGCATTTCCCAGTAAAGCTTTTTGTTGTTGTTGTTGTTGTTGTTGTTGTTACAAGTTAAATCTGACAAATTGAATCTTCATTAACCCACAAGAGAAGTTGAGGGTAATTTCCTTGAACAAACATAGAGGCCTTTGACCTTTGACCTGGTAATGTTTTTGTATCATAAATGTCCTCCTCGTGTAATAATCTTTGCCTTCCAGAGAAGCTTTATTTTTTTTTTTTTTTTTTAAAGATTTTATTTATTTGACAGAGAGAAACACAGCCAGAGAGGGAACACAAGCAGGGGGAGTGAGAGAGGGAGAAGCAGGCTTCCCGCCGAGCAGGAAGCCCGATGTGGGGCTCGATCCCGGGTCTCCGGGATCATGACCTGAGCCGAAGGCAGTGGCCCAACCAACTGAGCCACCCAGGCGCCGCCCAGAGAAGCTTTAGACAGAGGTCTGCATCAAAGATCATTTCCTCAGAAACAAAATGTAAATGATTGCTTTAGGCAAAATAAAGGCCAATTATGATTGCAGAATAATTTTGAAGGCATTTGGATCTTATGATATTTCAGGATTAATATATAAAAGAAAAAAGTTCATATTTTTTCGAATTCATCTTAAAACTTCCCTAAGTTGGTGACTCATGCCAAAATGGGCCATTTTCCAGCTCCCAGCCCCTGCCTTCCTAATCCACTTCCCCTACCACCACAGGCATCTAATTTTTTGTGTGTGCCATGGGCACTTCAGCAGTCTGGTGAAGGCTGTGAGCCATTCCTCAGAATAACATTTTTAAATATATAAAATACATGTGATTACAAAAGAAAAAAATTATATGGTGGTGCTATTATTAAAATTTTGAACAAGTTTCTGATATGGTAATAGTTATGCTTCTTTATTAATACATTTTTTAAAAACCCAGAAGTGGGTCTAAGAACTGTCATAAATAATCATAAAATAGTGATGAGCAAAATAAGTATGCAAGACAAAACAATTATAGTTTCATCTACAACTATAAAATGGGATATGACAATATCTGTGATTTCTTTGAGTAATAAAGTCGTAAATACTGCTAATGCCATCATGCTTTGTTGCCATGATTAGTGACAGAGAGGTCATTTTTTTCCGATCCATGCTCACAGCCCCCTAAATTCTGTCCACAGACCCCTTAAAGGTCCATGGACCCTATTAAGACACTCTGCTTTCTAATGACTCTTTTTGATTTACTTATTTGAGAGAGAGAGAGAGAGAGAGAGAGAGAAGGAGAAGGGGCAAGGGAGAGGGAGAAGCAGACTCTCCACTGAGCAGGGAGCCTGATGTGGGGCTTGATCCTGGGACTCCGAAATCATGACCTGAGCCGAAGGCAGACACTTAACCGACTGAGCCACCCAGGCACCCTGTATCTAATAATTCTTGCCACTGCTCCCACTTATATTCAGTCAGTAGAGGGGTGGAATGGGGTAATTGTCAGATGCCAGCAAATACCTGTGTGGGACCCTCAAAAGCAGTGATGTCAGCAGAACCACACTCATAACCCAGTGATGTACTGTGTTACTGCCAGTGAGCCCAACATCTGGACACTGTCACCTCAGAGGTGGCATTCTGTCAGTTCAGGGCTTTCTACAGCCAGGGAGCCTTTCTCTGGCAGTGCTACTGAAAGCCAGCTCACAGCAGAATGTTTCATTGTTCCTCATGATGTCATTCTCCAAGATCAGGAAATGTTCCTTAAACATCCTTTATGCGTATTTACCTAAACCTTATATGCTTGATCTGCATTTTCCTCAGGATGACACGTTCTGTACATTCACTTTCTCTAGGGAAAGAAACTTTTTTTTCATCTCTTTAAACAGATTTGTGTCCAAGATGTAAACCTACAATTCCATGTGGCTGTCTAAAACTGGATTTATCCTCTTCTCAAAATCAATTTTTTCTCCTGATGTGCCTAATTTCTCCTCCTGATTTCTGAGGGGTGTTGCAGTAACTATGTATGGAACCAAGACCTTTCAGCCCCCAAGCCCCTTCCTAAACTCGTGCCCAATTTCATAACTCTCCAAGTCAGTGAACTCCTGTGTTTACAGCTTCCCTCCAGTCTCCCTCCCTATTCCATTCTCATTTCCACAGTTTGTTTACAACCTAACCTGGATTACCATTACTCTTGCCCCTGCTTCTCAACTAACACACACTGCTGCCAATTTGATTTTCCCAGAGTGCAACTCTGATAATAGTTCCCATTCAAAAATCTTCAATGGCTCCCCATTATCCATGGAACTAAAGATAGACTCTGCCGTACAAGCCTCACCACATCATGGCCCAGACTCCCAATTCAGCACCTGTCTCACCCTGTGCTACAAACTTGATAACTTTTTGTTCATGAAGCAAGGAGCAGATACTTTACCTCATTTATTTTTTATTAACATATAATGTATTATTTGCTTCATGGTTACAGGTCTGTGAATCACCAGTCTTATACAATTCACAGCTCTCACCGTAGCACATACCCTTCTCAATGTCCATCACCCACCCACCCTATCCCTCCCCACCTTTCTCATATTGCACTCTCTTTCTAGAATATATTTCTCCAGAAAGTTCTCCTATTGCAACCTTACTCCTCCAAAGACAGTCTCCAGCATTACCCATTTATGAAGACTTTTCTGATGTGCTTCCACCATTCCCACCTGAGTCCTACCAATTCCCAAACCCACTTTCAGCCTCTGTAACTTTTTTCTTAGCATTTATCAGCCTCTATCTTTCATTATGATCAAGTACAGTAGCCCCCTAATGTAGCAGGGGACACATTAAAGACCCACAGGGGATTCCTGAAACCATGGATCGTACCAAACCCTATACACACTATTTTTTCCTACATGTACATACCCATAATGAAGATTAAGGTATAAATTAGGCACAGTAAGAGATTAGCAACAATTAATAATAATAAAATAGAACAGCTGTAACAGTATTCTGTAATAAAAATTATGTGGATGTGGTCTTTCCCTCTCTCAAATATCTTACTGCACTGTACTCACCCTTCTTGGGATGACATAAGATGATAAAATGACTACGTGAGGAGGTAAAGTGAAGTGGTGACATAGGCATTGCAATGTACCCTAGAAGCCTACTGACCCATCAAAAGGACATCATCTGCTTCCATTCTGGTAACTGAAACCACGAAAAACAAAACCATAGCTAAGGGGGGGGGGGGTGATCATCTTACCCAATGCATTAGATTTTTTAAGTGTTTATTTAAACTCCAGCCACATTAGATTTTTCATTCCTTAAAGTAGACTGCTTTAATGTATCCCTTGTACCTCAGTAGTGTTTGGTACACGGGTTTTTTTACAGTGGGTATTCAGTACATGTTTTCAATTGAACTGAAATGATTCCTATGCAAAAAAAAATGAATTTGTAGGGATGACCGCCTTACACTTTTCATGCACCACTAAAGGATAAGCAGGTGTTCGCTAATGCTGATTTATTGATTAATTGGTAAATTTTAGTGATGCTGGGCTTGCACCTGACCATTCTCAACATGGTCTCATGAACTAGAAAACTCCTTCTCCCCAGCCATTCCAACCATTGCGCTAACTCCGGGTAGGCCTTCAGGGCTCAGTCTGACCATCACCTTCTCCAGGAAGTCTTCTAGCCTCAAGTCTGGCTTCACAGGTGAGCAACCTGTGCATTCCCACAGAGCAGAGGGAGAGAATCCCAAGCAGGCTCTGTGCTGAGTGCAGAGCCCAGTGCAGGGCTTAATCTCACAACCCCGAGATCACAACCTGAATAGAAACCATTCTCCAATGCTTAACCAGCTGAACCATGCAGGTGCCCCTTCACAGTTTTTTAACAAGGGCCTATATTTTTACTTTGCACTTGACTCCAAACAGAGTAAGCAGTCCTGCTTAACCCCTTCTCTCCTATATACTGCTGTTATCCCTCATATTTTCCCAATTTCCTTAATTTTCTATTTACATTTGTTCAATGTTTATTTATTTAGTATTATTTAATTTAAACTGAATTAGCATACATTAAAATAATTTAATAAATTTTATATTAATTTAATTTAAATTTCTGTTTACTACTCTGTATACCTCAGTAGACTCTAAACTCTGTCAAGGCCAAAAATGACCTTTTTTTTTATATACTTGGTATTATATACTTGGTCAATATTTGCTGACTGGCTAAATGGATGAATGGTTGAGGGAAGGAGGAATTAGTGAATTGATGAATGTATTTGTCTATCCATAGTCTTTTGGGCAGGTTGAACAGTGCAGGTCTTTGACCTGCTGTCTTCAAATGGCCCCATATAGACATAACAGAATTCTAGTACAGAAACTACTCTTGTTAGAAAACAATCTTAAGATCAGCTCAAGAAAGAAAAGGGACAAAGTAGTGACATGCAGGAAAAAATTTAAGCAACACCCAAATATTAATGTGATAATATTATGTGATAATAAGACTTTACTTACAAAATCAAGCTTTAGGGGCCAGGTTTGTTCCCTAGGCCATAATTTACCAATCCCTGGCTATAGGTCCTTGGGAGCTCCCAGTCAAGTGCGGTAGAAAGACCTGGAAGACATGTTAGGGCAAGCCAAAGTAGGCAGAGATTAACTCCACTGCCATACAAAAGAGTGTGGAAACTGATAGTTTAGGGGATATGACTGTATGAGCTTCCCAGAGATACATAAAAGTAAAAACTATGTCCTAGAACTCAAGTGTTGGTGGTTTTTTAAAAAAAGTTTTATTTATTTATTTGAAAGAGAGAGAGTGTGTGAGTGGGGTGAGGGGAGGAGTAGAGGGAGAGGGATAAGCAGACTCTGCATTGAGAATGGAGCCCAACATGGGGCTCAATCCCACGACCCTAAGGTCCTGAGATCATGACCTGAGATGATACTAAGAGTCCGTCACTTAACTGACTGAGCCACCCAGGCATCCCTCTTTGTTTGTTAATCTTGCACTTCAGGATAAGTAACTTCAATTTAAAACACAGCTTTCGGGGCGCCTGGTTGGCTCAGTTGGTTGGGCGACTGCCTTCGGCTCAGGTCATGGTCCCGGAGACCCGAGATCGAGCCCCACATCAGGCTCCCTGCTTGGCGGGAAGCCTGCTTCTCCCTCTCTCACTCCCCCTGCTTGTGTTCCCTCTCTGGTTGTGTTTCTCTCTGTCAAATAAATAAAATCTTTTAAAAAACAATAATAAAATAAAATAAAACACAGCTTTCTTTTTTTATTCGACATTTTCCTTGGAACTCAGCTTCCCACCCTCAGATCCCGAGAGTACCATAATTTGAGGAATAAAAACGTCTGTAGATTGATCAGTAGAAAATGCTGCTTCTCACTTCTGCTCCCTAGCACTGGAGTATGAACAGACAGAGCTGAGGGGTCATCTCTGCAGCAGTTTTCAGGGAAATAGAAAGTACATAGGGAGCAGAAGAAATCGTCCCCTTCCTCTTCTGTTCTTATTAATACTATAAAGGAATAGTATTCATGAGCAAAATTAGACTGTGGAAATGAGCCAGTGGCTTAGTAACAGCCACGAAGAACATTTGATGGGTCACCAGCACTGCCAAATGTGAGGTGGATTCTGCTTCTTTGAAAAGAGAACAGCTGTGTCATGTGCTCCCAGGGTAGGAAAGCATGAACAAGTTTTCGGGCCTTTCTCCCCACTTGTGAAAGGGTATATGGGAAGTTCACATGTTCTCAGATGCAGACATTTAAATATGGTATGCAACATGCACGCAACATTGTCTTCATCGATGAAGTTGTAAAAGAGTTCCATGTGCATCATACATGATGTTTACTCACACAGAGAGAAGGAAGGAGGGAGGGAGGGAGGGCAGAGGGAGAGGGAGAAAGAATTTTTAAGCAGGCTCCATGCCCAGAGGGAGGGGGAGGAAGGAGGAGTGGGTAGAGAAAGTGGGAGAGAGAAAACCTGAAGAAAACTCAATGCCCAGCACAGAGCCCAATGCAGGGCTCGATCTCACAACCCTGAGATCAAGACCTGAGCTGAAATCAAGAGTGAGACACTTAACCAACTGAGCTACCCAGGTATCCCCATATTATATTTTGATATTCAAAATGGCTAGTCCCTTCCAAGGCTTTTAATCCATGCCAATTCAAATGGATCTGGTGCTTTAAACTATAGAAATAAGAAATGAAGTCTGTCATGATAAAACAAGGTTCTTATCAGATTTCTCTTTTTTTGTTGTTGTTTTACAGTTTTCTCCTTGTCTTTGGTTGCTTGATTTTGTCAGTGTTTTCCACCATCCCCGAGCACACAAAATTGGCCTCAAGTTGTCTCTTGATTCTGGTAAGTGACACAGATGAGCAAAAATGTACATAAAGTTTGTGTAAGCATTGTCTATAATATTTATGCTATGCATTTTATCCCACAAAAAGTTCTATCTAGAAGAGAGTTACTGTGAAGTGTGAAGCTTTCAAAGATCGTTGATATATGTGCCCGCCATTTTAATGTTTAGTCAATCCTCAGGAATATATACAGATATTCAGTGTTACTATTACACAGCAGTATCTTGTGTTATAGTTACATCAAAAATAGAAAACAGGACTTGGAAGCAGTTCCACTTATGTTTATGGTAATAAACAAATTATAAGAAGAATCAATATCCATGAGGTCTTTCATAATATTGCTAAAAGTTACAGAATAGAGAACATTTTCCACTAACTGCAATTTGGCAGTAGGTAAGTGTAATTAGCCAAGAACTATGAGAATATCGCACCTCATAAGAAAACAGAAGGCTCCTTCATGCTCTTTTCAACCAACAGACTATGAGATTTGCTGCTAATGCAGTTACCTACCGGGTAAGAAATTCTGCAGTTAGCTCTGTTTCCATTATGCTGTCAATCCTCAACCACACAGAATTGCTCAATTCATTTTAAAATGGAAAAAGACCCCAAGATATTTTAGTCTGAATTATTCTGGGCCTTTAAAGCTCTTTTATTTTCTATTACAACTAAACTATATCACTGTATACTCAAATCACATCTGATTGAAAGTTTGGTTCATTTACATCCAATTTGATCCACTACCTTAGTGCAAAAATATCAGACCTGACAGTCTCAGAACTATCTGAATGAACTACAAATTGGAACAACTCACTTCTGTAAAACCTGGTGGACTACAGAGGAAAAGAGAGAAAGGGTCCGGGGGAAGCTGGCTTCTGTTCCCTAATAAAGAGATGTTGGTTATGTACAGCAGTAAGCATTTAATATAAGAAAATTATTCTTACCTTGAAGGTGAAACTGAAAGATCTCAACTCATATAACCTGAGCTGAGGGCAGCTCTTCTTCCTACCTATGCTTTCAGATGGCTTGTTTTGCTTGAAGTTACTAAGATTTCATCAAGTCTCTGTCCTACACCAGGGAAAAATCATTTCTGAGCCTGGAACAAATCTATCCCAATTTGTTTCCATATAAATTGTGCTCAGCAGTATATTGTTAATGTTAAGGTTACTATTTGGAAACTCAGAGTAGAAAACAGACCAAAAAGCGCACCGGGGATTTGTTTTATTTATGAGGTTTCCATTTGGGTAGCAAGTGGGCTTTTAGCCTCATATACCCCTTTGGTAACAAAAATGATCTTAAGCCCAAGGTCTAAGGCACCTCTGGCTTTTAGGTTCATATACAGAATTACTGCTAGGAATTTTAGATTGAAAAAGTAAATCTAACGTTAAGACTCGGGACCATGAGAAACTGAATCTGCTGCAAGACCAATGGTATCTATTACGAATGAATCAAGCATTAAGAATTCCATAAAAAGGAATTTTTCTCCTAGAGGAGAACATAGGCAATAACCTCTTTGACATCAGCCACAGCAACTTCTTTCAAGACACATCTCCAGGGGCGCCTGGGTGGCTCAGAGGATTAAGCCCCTGCCTTTTACTCAGGTCATAATCTCAGGGTCCTGGGATCGAGGCCAGTTCCCATGAACTTTTGGGACTTCATCAAAATAAAATCTTCTGCACAGCAAAGGAAACAGTCAAAAAAACAAAGAGGCAACCCACTGAATGGGAGAAGGTATTCGCAAACGACACTACAGACGAAGGGCTGATATCCAAGATCTATAAAGAACTCCTCAAACTCAACAACCAAAAAAAAGATGATCACATTAAAAAATGGGCAGGAGACATGAAGAAACACTTCTCCATGGAAGACATACAAATGGCTAACAGACACATGAAAAAATGTTCGTCATCATTAGCTCTCAGGGAAATTCAAATCAAAACCACATTGAGATACCACCTTACACCAGTCAGAATGGCCAAAATTAACAAGACAGGAAGCAACAAGTGTTGGAGAGTCTGCGGAGAAAGGGGGAACCCTCTTACACTGTTAGCGGCAATGCAAGTTGGCGCAGGCACTTTGGAAAACGGTGTGGAGATTCCTTAAAAACTTAACAATAGAGCTACCCATGACCCTGCAGTTGCCACTACTGGGTATTTATCCTAAAGATACAGATGTAGTAAAAAGAAGGGCCATATGTACCCCAATGTTCATTGCAGCAATGGCCACAATTGCCAAACTGTGGAAAGAGCCAAGGTGCCCTTCAACAGACGCATGGATAAAGAAGATATGGTCCATATATACAATGGAATATTATGCCTCCATCAGAAAGGATAAATACCCACCTTTTGTAGCAACATGGACGGGACCGGAGGAAATTATGCTGAGTGAAACAAGCCAAGCAGAGAGAGTCAAATATCATATGGTTTCACTTACTTGTGGAGCATAAGGAGTAATATGGAAGATAGTACAAGAAGGAAAGGAAATGTGTATTGGGGTAAACCAGGGAGGGACATGAAACATGAGAGACTTTGGACTCAGAAACAAACAGAGGGTCTTGGAGAGGAGGGGTGGCGGATGGGTGACCTCGTGGTGGGTACTGAGGGCGCATATTGCATGGGTGTGGGGCATAAACAATGAATCTTGGAACACTGAAAAAATAATGTAATAAAAAAAAAGCCCTATAACGAGTAAATAAATAAATAAATAAATAAATAAATAGAAATTTTTCATGACCAGGTCAAGAATTTGAAATGTTAGGTTTACATCCTTCAAATCTCTGAAATATAAATTCCTCTATTGCTAATGAGTTTCTAAATAGTCTAAGCAGACATTACTAATGAGTTTCTAAAGATGTTATTAAAAAGCCCAAGGTTTAAAAAAGAAAAAGCCCAAGGTTGATTCATGTCTTGATTTTTAAAACTTTCTGAGTGTAAGCAGTTCATTATAGTTTAGTAACTTGGATGCTTTTGAGTAGATAATGTAGATGTTGTCACATATCCCTCAGTTAGGTTTTTTTTATTTGTCAACCTTATTGAGATATAATCGACATATAACATTGTATCAGTTTAAGGTATATCATTTGATGATTTTATATATGTATATATGGAGAATGATTGCTTGTCTCACATAGTTACTGTTTTTTGTGTGTGTGGTGAGAATTTCTAAGAATTACTAAGAATTTCTTAGTAATTTTCAAGTGTACCCTACACCATTGCTAACGATAGTCACGATGCTATACGTTAGATCCTCAGAAATGATTTGTCTTGTAACTGTGAGCTTGTACCCTTTGATCACCTTTACCCTTTACTCCCCCCACCCTACCCCCTCCCTGCAACCACCAGTCTACTCTGTTTCTAGGAGTTCAGGATTTTTTGTTTTTTAGGTTTTACATATAAGTGAGACCATGCAGTATTTGTCTTTCTCTGTCTGACTTATTTCACTTAGCATAAGGCCCACAAGTTCCAACCATGTTGTCACAAATGGCAAGATTTCCTTCTTTCTGTGGCTGAATAATATTCCATGGTGTGTATATATATATATATATACAATGAGTCTATTTCCTTCAGATATATACCCAGAAGTGAGATTGCTGGATCATATGGTAGTTCTGTTTTTCATTTTTGGAGGAACCTTCATAATGTTTTCCACAGTGGCTGTACCAGTTTGCCTTCCCACCAACAATGCCCAAGGGTTCCCTTTTCTCCGCACCCTCCCCAGCCTTTGTTATCTCTTATCTTTTTTTATAATAGCCATTCTAACAGGTGGAGATGATATCTCATTGTGGGTTTGGTTTGCACTTCCCTGAGGATTAGTGATGTTCAGCACCTTTTTCCTGTAGCCTTTGGCCATTTGTGTCTCTTCTTTCCTTCCTCAGTCTTGAACACCTTTGGATTTAGGAAAGTAGAAACCAGTCCCATTATACAAAGGAGGCTTTTGTTTGGAGCAAGGTAGTGATGACTGCAGATATGCATTCTCTAGGAAAAGTTGCTATGCTTCCATGGAAAAGTGCTCCCTTATCTTCCTATTGTTGTGCTATGGGGATAAATGGTCAAGGTATATGTTTTACATAAACCAAAGTGTATTCTTAAAACCTACCTGGAAATATGCATGCTGTGTTGCAGGCCTAAGATTTCTTTGATGTTACTCTTCATCAATGTTCCTCCAATAAGTGTGTTTTATTTAAAAGTCTCGTGCTCTCCTGACTAAGCTAGCCAGGCAAATGCTAAAAAAAATTATGCTTTATGTAGACAAAAAAAAAAAAAAAAATTCAAGTCAAGGCTTTGTTTTTATTTTCTTTAGTAATTAATAAGTTGGAAAAGCGTGCGTATTTTAATTCTTTTTCACAATTCGTAAACTTAGTGTATCATAAAAGTTCAGTCAGCTGTGGAATATTGGAAGAAGCCAAGAGATATCTTAATGGTTTAAGGAATCTTATTTATTCTTTTAATGTGTCTGTTTGAGACTGTTAATTTGATTTTTATCTTCTGAATGTCTAATCAAACAGAATTTATAGACCACACTTCTGAGTAGCAATGTTTTTAGTGAACATTTTATGAAGCATATCTAAAGAACTGTGATCCAAATAGTAGTATGAGTGTGTTTTAAAATGTTTGCAAAAATTTATAGTTATGTCACTTTTGTACACTTTTGGCCACAAATAAAATGCCAGAGAATTAAATTTGGAGGAACTGTATATAAATGATACATCACGATTGTATATTTTTTCATAGCTCTGTTCCATGTGGGTTTTTTCTTAATATTTTAAGAGATGTCCTTCTAGTCTAATTGTAATTCCACTTCTGTGCAAGTAACAGGCGCTCACTTTTTTTTAATATTTGATATGTTTTTATTATCACACAGTTAAAACTATCTTCTAATTAGGCACCCACACTTCTGACAGGAGCACACAACAGGCAAACTGGCTCCTGGACAAACTTTGCAGGCCCCTCTGTGACCCTCGTACTTTTCACCTGTTTCCTTGAGGGGACCAGCATGCCCGGGGCACGCCATGGCTTCAGACTTGCACCTCCTGGAGTTCCCATGGAGTCTTCAGCTCTCCTTCCTCACCTCAGGCGAAGAGGCCTTGTCATTCTCATCTGGAATCCCACTCCCAGGGCTATTTACAAACTTGTAACTTACTGGCCTTGGTTAAAGGCTAAATGGATGTGACGAGGTTTGGGAATATAGGTGAGGTTCCTTGGGGTGGAGTTGGGAGCCAACGACCAGGAATTCCTGAGACCTCTTTGGTGCAAAATGGTGATTTCATTAAGGCACGGGGTTAGGACCCCTGGGCAGAAACTGCAGCTGCACTGGGGTTGTGAGGGGTGGCTAATTATATACTGTGAGGTTGGGGGAGATAAGGAAAAGGGAGGTTTCAAAAGAATTTTCATATGCTAAGGATGACTCCCAGGATACCAGAAGCCTTGCCATTGTCAAGTTAAAGTTGTTTTTCCTTCTAGCAAGGCATTAACATGAAGGTAGTTGGGAGCTTCCTGGAGGAACCCTAACCCTGCCTGCTTCAAGTATTTGTTAATGGGCTGCAGGTTTCAAGGACATTTAATGGTTTCTACATTCCCTTCTGGAAGCTAGGTTATGGATAAAAATGCTTTGTTCTTATAAGTGGCTAAGACTTTTGTAAACTGAGGGAGACTTGTGTCTCATAGGATTGTGCTCTCTATAAGTTAACTATTTGTTTTCCCTTTCCCTAGCTTCTGAGCAGCCAGGAGTGCCTGAGGAATGTCACACAGATCCCATGGGGCGTGGGGTGGGGGGCTGTCAGGTACCAACTTCAGCTTGGCCCTCAGCCTGCCTTCAGCGTGCCTTCTGCTCCCTCATCAGACACACACAAATTCTGTGGGAATTTGCTCTTTTATTCTTCTCAGTTATGTGGACTGGGATTTCATACTATACACCAGCTTCCCTTGTTTGTCTCCACAGAAACAGTGGAGCACAGACTTGAGAATATGCTCCAGACTCTAGAGCTGGGTATGATGAGTTCAAATTCCGCTTCTACCACTTTTGTATGTGTGCCTTTGGGAAATCACTCCTCTGTGTCTTCGTTTTCTCATCTGTTCAAAGTGGAGAGTAATACAGCGTGCTTCATAAAGTTGTGAGAATTAGCTAAGTTCAAGGGCTCGGAACAGGGCTCAGCTCAGAGAAAGTTGGCCAATATTATAATCACTGGTTCTTCTGTATATAATGAAGCCTAATAAGGAGAGTGAAGAGTAGAATATTTGAAAATGCTACATTTGAGAAAATATCACACTTTTCTAATAGAAAACAAGTATCTTTGCTAGAATTTTCACACCACAAACACTGCTAATTATGGCAGCTTTCTCTCTTTTTTTTTATGGCAGCTCTATACAAACATGTTCATCTAACTAAAAGTGACTCAATGGCACACATTCAGCGAGAGGCATGTGTTCATAATAACCACTTATTTTTGGTGACTAATGAACAGATTCTTATTGTTGTAGTTCTTTGGTAAATGCATCTGATGAAAACGCTCATGGCTTTCTAAGTACTTCTCCCAGTGTCTGCATCTGCTGGGCGGAGCGCTGGGCGAGGATGACTAGGTCTGAAAGAACTGCTTGCTCTGCCCTCACTCTGGGGATAAAATTTATGAACTCCAGAACAGAATACCAAGCCGTGAACCCAAATACCAAGGACAATTAAAAGCTGGTGTTAATTTCCTGTGTTTTGTAAATTCTTCAAAACTGAAAGAGCGATCAGATTCATTGAAGTCTTATTAAGACAAAAACAAGCCATAAAAATCTAAGTATTAGTCCTCTCATTTACCAAATGGCTAATTAAGTACCGCAAGATTGTGTACTGGATATGAGACCTTCCTAAGAGTCCAGCCTAGGCCTGGCTGATGGAAAGCCCAGGCTGTCTTCACAGCACCTGTCAACTCAAATTCTCCTGCCTGTTAGTCAAGACTAACAAGTACTACCAAAGCGCCTTTGCTACTGCGGGATGAAACAGTCACAAAGGTCCGAAGCTTCTTTTGGGCTCCATACATGCCCAGCGATGCCTACAATCCTTTTACTCAGAATAAGTGAGTTTCTTTCATAGAAAGTATACTTACTAAGTTACCACAAATGGGTATTATCAGTTGGGACGACTATAAGTTCTTCGTATCAAGAATTCTTTTTTTTTTTTTTTAAGATTTTATTTATTTATTTGAGAGGGAGGGAGAGACAGAGCACAAGCAGGGGGAGCTGCAGGCAATGGCAGAAGCAGGCTCCCCGTGGAGCAAGGAGCCCAATGTGGGGCTCCATCCCAGGACCCCGGGATCATGACCTGAGCTGAAGGCAGACGCCTAATGACTGAGCCACCCAGGTGTCCCAAATATCAAGCATTCTAAATACTGTTTTATAAACATCAAAAGCCTGATCTTTGGGTAAATAATCAAGCATAAAGTTGTGTCTTCTAGTCTCAGCTTCCATTGCTCAGGTGAGCATCATCTAAGGAAACTCTTTTATTTCCAGGTTAAACTATTGTGGAAAGTTTGGTTTTGCTTTGTTTTGACTTTGTTAGCCTGAGGTTGTATGTTTTATCATTTCATGTCCTGCCTTCTTAAGAACAATGCTGTTGATAATGCATTTCCTCTCCATTGAATAAGCTGGTCTTCCACCTTAGTTTTAAAGTATTCATTTTAGAGGTTTAAATGTAGATTGTTCAAACCACTGAAAATAGATGACCCCTCTCCACTTAATGAAAGCGACATATGTTATATGCCACATTTTCATCGAGGTGGTCATTTCTAAAATTGCCCACTCACAAGCAATAAAAGGAATGCCATTATCACTTGAACAAGAGAGAGAATGTCTCTGTATATTTGTTTCTCTGCCCTCCTGCTGTGTTAGAAAGGACTCCAAACCACAAATGGTTTGTGCTAAGCATCTGGTCGAATACTCAAACACATGGTCAAATATTCAGGTTTTCCCAAACATCTGGGTGTTTGGCACCTTCTAAACAGAGCATATGCATATTTGTTAGTTTTGCTGGTTTTGCTTCATGTAGCGAAGCAAACATGGATTTCCCGTTTCTTTGCACAGTGAATCAGTTCCTGAAATGTGTACGAATCCAATTTAGGCGGATCTAATTATATCTTAAATGCACTAGTGGAGCTTACTATTTAAAGAAAATCTGTAGTGAATCCTTTGGTAAAGTGAACAGTCCCCTTGAAAACTTAATAACTACATAATTAATCTGTGTTACATGTTTGTTTTCTTTTTCTAATATGGGCGCATGTGGGTTTTTTTTTCATTGCCATGTGAGCATCTTTTATCTCACATGGTATTGAAGAATTAGAGATGGATGTGGCCATTTCCCACTTGTCAGTATTAGTGAAAGGCTGGGAGTGTGGCGGGAGAGAGAGAGATCAGCCACAAACATCTGCCAGTCCCTGAAAAGTAGAAAGATTCGTGCATAAAATTAGATGGGTTTGATGTGGAAGATTACATTAAGTCTTTACATTTAAAATTCTGGCATTAAACATTGTAAGAGAGGATAAGGATAAGAATCCATTTGAGGATATTAAATCTTATGTTTGTAATGGAAGTGACAGAGTGTGAGATATTAAGCAATCAGATAAGAGGAATGAGTGATGCTTCTTTATGTTTATCACATCCCTGTAATTTACTGCAGAAAGTGCTCAGAATACCCCAATGAACACTGAAAACTGCAATTATTTTCCTTTGCTTGTCTTTCATCAAGGAAAATGCAAATAAACTTTAAAATGATTCATGGAGAGTAACAATCCTCATCAATCTGCTGATGACTGAAAAGAAAAAGCAGGAGTAGTTTAACACCTACGCTGAATCTTAACTGAGGGATAATAATATAGTAAGTTATCCTGTGAAAAGTGTTTCACATATCAGGGGAAGACTTGTTCAAGTTAAAGATAATGAAATTGTGCCTGAAAAAGACCACATCTCTATCTATAATCAGGAAGGGAAGAACTTTACACGTTTCTGATGCGGAGAGCACTGTTATCTGACCACGTGACGGGTCTATCACAGAGCTGCCCTGCGCAATTTTGTTTCCAGATTTAAAGAGAAGTGCCGCAGACATCCTTAGTGCTCTGAATAAATCACTCTTCATCAGGTTCATGCTAATGCTGATCTGCTGTGTCCTTCTGAGCTCCACAAAAGCATATTCAACTGCCAGAGAAAGAGAGAAACAAGGTGATATAATAAACATCAGAGGGTTGCTGGAAATAACAGAGTGCAGGTTGATTGGCAATAGAAAGAAGACCGCTCTACCCTTACTGCCCTTCCAGGTTTAAATAATGTTCACCATGTGAAACCTGGGTCAAAGCTAGGTTAAATAAACTGTTTCTAACCTCTGAGTTCCCTTGTACAGGCTGCTTGACATTGTATCTCCTTCCCTCATTTATTTATTTAACAATAATTAGGCAACACCCAATATGAGCAAAGCATCTGTTGGGCCCTGGAGACAGCAATGAACAAAACAGGCAAAAATCTCTCTCCTTATGGAACTCACGTTTTTATGGGGAAGACAGACAGTAAACAATTTGGCAAATCATTATATTAAGTATTAAAAATAAAAGTAAAGCAGAAAGAGGAATAGATAGTATGTTTAGAGAAGTCCACTGGAAAGGGTAACATTATAGCAGAGACTTCAATGAAGTGAAGCAACAAACCATGCAGAGATTTGGGGAAAGAACATTCCAGGCAGATGGAGCTTCAAGGATAAGAGCCCTGGGCAGGAGGGCACCTACCAAGCCAAGGAAGGATAAGACCAGCAACAGCTGAAGGAGACTAAGCCAGGGGTGAGTGAGGGAAAATAAAGCACTGGTGGGACTATAAATTTCTATAAAGAGGATCCAGGGGCGCCTGGGTGGCTCAGTCAATTAAGTGTCTGCCTTCCGCTCAGGGTCCTGGGATAGTGTCCCGCATCAGGCTCTCTGCTTAGCAGGGAGCCTGCTTCCTCCTCTCTCTCTGCCTGCCTCTCTGCCTGCCTGTGATGTCTCTCTCTGTCAAATAAATAAATAAAATCTTAAAAAAAAAACAAAAACTATTTCCAATGCAGGTTACTACGAATCGCACTCGTGTATCGAACACTGGGTCGGTGCTGCACAAATGGAGACTGCAAGGGATGGGTGGGTCCCCTTTACCCCACAGGCAAACATCAGGGGCCACAGTTAAGATGAGGAACAATCATGCTTCAGCAAAGTAGATTAGAGAGAAATTTTCCAAGCTGTAAATGGCAGCTTGACAAACCCCATTACAGGCTGGATTCAATGAACATGCTGCAGACCTGGCTTCCTCTGGGGCTGTAAATTGCAGTGAATCCACAGGACATTACTGGAAAATGGAGAACGGGAAAGAGGCTGCATGGGCAACAGGCCTTCCAGCCTCTGCTCACTGCACAGCCATCGAGGGACATTCAGTGCTGCAGGATCGCAGTACCGCAGGAATACCAGGGAAGCTGTCCTCCTGGAAGAACACAGAAGAACAGCCTTCCCAAAGAAATGCAAACCCCATTGTA
>PITA01002981.1:103869-148317 GCA_004023965.1 Spilogale gracilis
CTAGGGTAATCTAGGGAGGGAAACGAAACAACAGAGATTTTGAACACAGAAACAAACTGAGGGACTCGGAGGGAGGGGGGTGGAGGGATGGGAGAGCCTGGTGGTGGGTACTGGGGACACCTAAAGCGGGGAGCACTGGGTGTGGGGAATGGGGAATGAATCTTGAAACACTGGAAAAAAAAATTTAGTAACAATAAAATAAATAAATAAATAAATAAATAAATAAATAAATAAATAAATAAATAAAAGAAATGCAAACCCCAGATCCAAACCGCCTTTGGGCGACGCCAGGAGTGAGGAAAGTGAGGGAGCACCACCCCTGGGAAAGCAGACGCCAGAAAGGACTCCCTCTCTCTCTCTCAGTCCCCACCACTGAATCTCCTAAAAGGTGAAATCAAGAACAACTCAACATCAAATGCCATCTTACAAGAAAAAGAAATCCCCAACATAATTTGAGAGCATTACGCAGAGGTGAAGGGGTCGTGAGCACCCTTGTCTCTCTGACTTCATGCTAATCATGCCTGGAGAGCATGAGAGTTGCTTACACATCCTTGAATCTGGATGGTTTTGTGTTCCAGTCAGAGACCCGTCTTCTCCCCAGTAAGTTGCTTCCTGAGTTACTTTCTGGTTCTGTCCTGTGATCCACAGCAGTAGAGAACTGCACGCTCAGGGTCACTGTAGTCAGACAGGGACCGGCAGAGGCAAGAGCACTGTGTGAAGCTTGTCTGAGTCCGGAGGTCAGAAGTGAGAAACATCCAGCGAAGTCAGTGGCCGGAGGCTGTGAGGACAAGAGTTGCCTTGAGTAACCTCTGCAGACAGAAGGATATTTTTTTTTCTTTTTTTCATCCCAAGCTGCTTGTTGATTCATTCATTCATTTATTCACTCATCACATATTCACTAAGCACCTACTAGGTGTGCTGTGAGCCAGAGACACTGCACGCATCACACACCAGCTGTACGCCGGGACACTCACAGGGTCCTCATCCTCGTCTGTGATGGTTCAAGATTATTTTTCTAGTTAAATCAGGTGGAGAATTTCAACTGTCATGGATATGCAGTCTATTCTCTTTCCTCACGTTTCCATAAGGCAAATCGCCTCATCTGCAATTGTAAAGAGGGTACCGATTCAATGAACACGGAAGTTAAGGATCCCTTTTCCCAAATAACAGCAGCTGAGCATAAAGCCTAGTAGCCTAGCCAAAGGCAGCGGTGCTAGAGAAGTACAATACTGCCCTGCCCTCCTTCTTATTTTGGACACTTGCTCTCCCTTGGAAGCACTTATAAGTCTGTTTTCCCTAATCTATACAAAAGACACAAATGTAAGGTGATAAAGGAAATGATCCATCTTTAGCCTCACCACATTTCATGCAAAGCCTCTGGCTCTCTCTCTACCCAAGACATGTGATGCGGGGCCTTTTGTCTCCATAACCCTCGCAGACGTCCCCTTCCATCCAGCTGTCTCCACACTGGTGGAGGTGAAGGCCAGGATGACCGCAGCATCGCCTTGTTAGAACTGGACGAATTTTTCAGTGACACTAATGTCTTATTAGGATTAATGTTTCTGCTATATCTCTTTTTTAAAGTTCCACAGGTTGAAACTGGTTTGTCCTGACTCTTTTATCATAAGTCCCGTTCTTTTCAGTGGGCCCTCTTACCTAAAACCTAGCTTTTCGGCAATATACTTCTCCCACCCTGGCAGGAAAGCCCGGATGTAAGTGTGAGTTTATCCACGTGGCCTACTAGGAAACCCAGGTCGCATTCTACATGATAATGTGGGCTTTTCAAGTGAAAGTCAGCAGTGGCAGGAGCTTGGGAGATGGCATCATTAGGTCAAATAAATCAGAGATAAAAATCTGGGTGGCTCAGTCGTTAGGTGGCTGCCTTTGGCTCAGATCATGATCCTGGAGTCCCCGGATCCAGCCATGCATGGGCTCCCTGCTCAGCAGGAGGACTGCTTCTCCCTCTCTCACTCCCCCTGCTTGTGTTCCCTCTCTAGCTGTGTTTCTCTGTGTCAAATAAATAAAATCTCTTTTAAAAAAAGAAAAATCTGTATCAGATGATGGCTTGAAGTACTGTTCATCCAACTTTTCCCCTTTATCAAGCTCTGTTAAAGAAATCTTTAAGCTTTGCAAACCTATTCATCAAAAGTATGAATTTTTAAGATTAGACTAAATTTTAATAAAGGAAACATTTATAGAGTTTAGAGAAATAACAGTGCTACAGACAGAAACAAATTTTAGCAGTTACAATAGAGCAATTGGGAATATTTTATTTGAAATGTGAAATAATTTAAACAATTGTAAACTTCATTTTTCACTTTATTGAACTCTTAAGTTAAAATACTTAAGATATTAAAATATGCCTTCTCAGTATGTGAACCCTGTAATATTCGGATTATTCTATCTTCGCCTGCTTTAAAACTACAGCACAGGGGCACATGGCTGGCTCAGTCAGTGGAGCACCCGACCGCTGATCTCGGGGTCGAGAATTTAAGCCCCACATCGTGTGTAGAGCCTACTTTTAAAAATTAAAAAATAAATAAACAAAAATTTTGTAAAATAACAAAACTAAAGTTCCGAATAAATTTTGGAATTAAAAGAGCCAGTTCTTTATCTTGCCACACACCAGCTTCTCCGTTCTTTCCTGAGTGTCTAGGCCTCTACCTGCAGCGGTTAGCCCGGAGGGCGCCCACCTGACAGCGGTGCGTGTGTTCATCCGAGTGCACGCACTACACTCCCGCCCAGCTCAGCCATTCATAGCCACGCATACTGCCTCTGCTTCCTTATAAATAGTATTTCTTCCATTTGAAGAGCTTAGTTCTCCCATTTCTTTTTACCACCATGGTGATTTCTCTTTATTTCCAAGTCTCCACTCATATCATCTCTTTCTGGAAGTTTCCTCGAGTCTCAGGGACTTACACTCTTCCCCACCTGTGTCCCCGGGGTCAGGCACAACTCAGAAACAAGGGTCCATAGCAGCCAATGGTATCTAACAGCGTTCATCGTGCTCCCCTAAGATCATTGATTTATTTGACCTAAGGATGCCACAAAAATACATTTTACTTCTCCCAGACTGAAAATTACATTAGAATAGGGATGCTATGTTAGTAGTCTTTGTATTTCCTAGTATGTACTCCAGTGCCTGCATGTAGGAGATGTTCAATAAATGTGTGAAAACTAAATGTTCTGGCCATCCAATCTAAAGAAGCTAGCAGTAATTCTTTTTTTGACTCTATAATATCAACCATTATTTGATATTTTCTTTCTTTAAGATTTTTTTAAAATTTATTTTGGAGAGAGAGAGAGACCACAAGTGGCGGGAGGAGCAGAGCAGAGGACGAGGTAGGGGATATGAATCTCAAGCAGACTCTGCACTGAGCGGGAGCCCCATGCAGGGCTTGATCTCACAACCCTGAGATCATGACCAGAGGCAAATCCCAAGAGTCAGACATTCAACCATCTGAGCCACCCAGGTGCCCCATTATTTGATATGTTCTTGCTTATTTGTCACTGTTACTCATTATTGGTTTCTGTCACCAGAATACAAGCTCCCTTAAGAGCTGCCCTTGTTTTGTTCATCACTTTCTCCCCAGTGTCTGGGACAAAAGAGGTACTTAGTATCTGGAAGAAAAGAGGTGCAAAATAAAAATATTAACAGTGCTAAATGAATGACTAGATCCAGATTTTACTCTCTTCTACTGGTACCAAGCTTTTTAATAATTAGTAGATAAGTTCAGTGTCTCCATGGAGATAATAAAATACTTCGATTTCAATTAATCTCGTAGTTTTAGCAGTATGAAATTCCAAAAACCATTTTTCACTCCTTTGGAAGATCTATAAAGGCAACTATAATTAAGTACTGTAGAACCCAAGTTTCAAAATCTAAAATATAATGATTATGTGTGAACTTCTGCCTCTTCTTTTTTCCCCCCTCAAACTCATTTTCTGCTGAGTTTCAATTACCCTTTTGAATTTGGGATAATCAAGGATTTATGTTATTAGAGCAAGTACTTTTACCCAATATCAAAGCAGGCCGATCATTAACATTAAAGAATAATTGTATAAAATGACTCTGTAGCCAACATTAAAAATGAATAGGATCATATAACAAGAGAGAGTTACTGCAACGACCTAGTCAGTTATTCAACACTAACATTTTAATTAAAAAGTCAATTAGTAATGACTAAGTCATTCACTAATGATGTCTAGAGGCAAAAAGGAATAGGGCCTCATGTCCGCAAATAGCTTCCTATGATGGCATTTTAGATCAACTGGTGCTAATCAAACTTAAGACAGTTATCACTCCCTCCTCAGACTTCCTGTAATAACATTACTCATGTTTCACTTCGACATGTGTTTTGTGCTAAACCATGCCTTAAAGAAGCATTTCTTTAGTACCTGTTATGTTCTAGGCTCTATGCCATAGCCTTCTCCCTAGCCTCATTTAGATTATCCTATCTTCTCCTGTTTTTAAGGGAAAGTGCAATTCCAACCCATTTTCTGAATTAAAAGATCCAGCAGCTTACTTGAGAGAAAGAAGCAAAAGTGAGTGAGAGAACTAAAAGTAAGTAGAATTAGAGATTAGGTGATCCATAAGTATGATGGCATAATAGAAATGTATAAAATGAACAATTGGTTCCCAGTAGAGGAAGTAACAAATTCTCCACAGCCCACTGGGGAAGGCTTCTAGAGGTGGGGACATTTGAGCTGGGTCTGGAATCACAAAGGTCTGGGTAAGTCTGGCTAGATTTCAGGGGATCAGGTGCATGAACAAAGGCTCAGAGGAAGGTTGGAACCAGACTGAAAAGAACCTGGATTTTACACTGTAAGTGGTGGGGATCAAAGTTTCCTTTAATAAGTAGCGCAATGGGGGCACCTGGGTGGCTCAGTGGGTTAAGCGACTGCCTTCGGCTCAGGTCATGATTCCGGAGACCTGGGATCGAGTCCCACATCAGGCTCCCTGCTCAGCACGAAGCCTGCTTCTCCCTCTCTCACTCCCTCTGCTTGTGTTCCCTCTCTGGCTGTGCTTCTCTCTGTCAAATAAATAAAATCTTAAAAAAAAAAAATAAGTAGCACAATGACCTGGTCAAATTGTGTTTGAGAAAGATAATTCTGATGATACCTTGGAGGATAACCAAAATAGAGAAGGACCAGCAGAGGATGGGAGAGAATGGAGGCTGCTGCATTTCCCTGAGCCATGCAGTGTACATCTAGACCAAAACAGAAGCTGAAGGAATGGAAAGAAAAGGCTGAATTCAGGGGATGTTTCTGAGGCCAAGCCAACAAGGGTTGGGTGTTTGAGGTGAGAGACTGGGGGTGAGGATGCCTACACTCTCTGACTTTGGGCTGTGGTTGGATAATGATGTCATTACCCAAGACTGAGAACACAGAGCATTCAACAGGTTCCAAAGAAAGATAGGCTAGTTTTAAATATACTACATTTCATTCATTTGGGGACCAAGGGGTAAGTACTAGAAATATTTATCTATGGTTCAGGAGATGTGGCAGTCTAGATGTAGAGATCATGTAGGGGAATTGAAGGAACCCTGAGAGGTGGGAAGTGAGAAAATTGTACAAGGAAACAATAGCCACCATTATGATGAGTAAACCACTCAAACACGCTTCTTCTTTATGTCATGTCCCTAGAAATCTTTTTTTTTTTTAAAGATTTTATTTATTTGACAGAGAGAAGCACAGCCAGAGGGGGAACACAAGCAGGGGGAGTGAGAGAGGGAGGAGCAGGCAGCCCGATGTGGGACTCGATCCCGGGTCTCCGGGATCATGACCTGAGCCGAAGGCAGTCGCTTAACCAACTGAGCCACCCAGGCACCCTTGTCCCTAGAAATCTTAATGCCAAGCACTCTTCCTGTTAAAATTAAGGCTTTGGGCATTTTATTTGATGCCTTCCCAGAACATGGGTTACCACCTACATCATCTTCAACACTAGCATTTAGCTAGAGTATTAGCTTACCGCAGTCTTCAGAGTCCTAGTGGTCCTGAGTGATGGAAGCAAAATTGTGGGTAGAGCCTTCTTCCGCTAATGGACACATAGATCAACATTGCGCAGAAGACCCAGGGAAATTAACTAAATTTTAAATTAATAAAATTTAAAAGGGCTCAGTAAGAATTATCCTTAACCCTACATGTAAAATGAAAAGCCATGAAGCTTTAGGGTGATTGCAATCACCTGATGTTGTTCATTTTCCAAGGGGACAGAGGGACGGAGTTCTCCAGGACATGAAGCACCTTGGAAAGCCTGCTTCCTTTCCTTTCCATAAATGTCCACGGTTGTATGGAATCAGTGCTTTGCAGGAATCTTTCCCAATATCAGTTTTCTTTCCAACAATCATTGGATGAATCAGAATTGCCTCCTGACACATCATGGGTGATGTTCTGCCCTCTTGAGAACCTCTCATCTAAGCTGTTGTGAACAGTAAAAAAAAAAAAAAAAAAAAAAAGTCAGTCCCTGGCCTTAAACTTCTAACATAAATAATCATGGTCAGATCACCTGAACAACAGATTATCAATAGGAAAGTTCAGTCGGTGGCTCAAGCATCTGCGTCATTGGGACAGAATGATTGCAAAGGAAAACAATTATTTAAAAAAATGAAATAAAAGCTTCAGGGGCTCCTGGTGGCTCAGGCATTAATTCAGCTCAAGTCATGATCCCAGAGTCCAGGGATCAAGCCCTGCATTAGGCTCCCTGCTCGGCAGGAAGCCTGCTTCCCTCTCTCTCACTCCTCCTGCTTGTGTTCCCTCTGTAGCTGTGTTTCTCTCTGTCAAATAAATAAAATAAAATCTTTTTTTTAAAAAAAAGGAAAGAAAAAAAGCTTTAGGTTACCTACATCTGTACGCTTCCCTTGACCTGTCATCAAAGGATAGCTGGAGATTTTTAAAAAATCAAAGTTTGAGATTTTTAGGAGATAAAAGCAGGAGAGCCGAAGAGGAAGGGAATTAATTGTTTAGGAAAATCTCCAGGAAAAATCCATCTGAAATGAGGGATTACTCTTTCTCTTGACTCAGTAACGTTCAGAAATATAGAGATGAAATAAAGTCTCAACATAATTTGACCCTAACCAGAGCCAGAATTCATTTTTATGTTTCTGTTGACAGCCAACAACTTTTTCTTTTTAATTATAAGATGGAAATTTCTAACTACTGTGGTGACTGGTCACTTTTTATAAGACTCACATTTCTGATAAACAAAAACATTATTCAAATAGGTTCTCTTTCCAAAAAACAAACAAAAAAATCACCAAAGCAAATAACCACACTCAACTTCTGTGAATCATGTCCCAGCCTGAGGGTGAGGAGATGCTAAGAGCACCGCACATGCCCAGTAGGCACCCATAGCTCAGCACTGCTGAAAACAGTCCCCTCAGCACTCAAAGACTTCAGCATTTGGGGCACCTGGGTGGTTCAGTCAGTTAAGCATCTGCCTTTGGCTCAGACCGTGATCCTGCCCTTCTCCCCCTCCCACTGCTGCTACCCCTGCTTGTGCTTACTCTCTCTGTTAAATAAATAAATAAAATCTTTAAAAAATTTTTTCAACATATATGTAATGTACGAATTGCAAGGCATATGTTTTCCTTACTGTCTTGAACACAGAACATTTGGGTGAGAGATGGGGAAAGGTAGTACTTTGTCCACAGCCTCTTTAATAATGTTTTCACTTTATGGTCACTCCTTTACAGGTAGCCCTAAAGTCAAAAAAATAAGGGAAACTTGAAGTCTCTTCTCCCCAACTTTGGCTTAGCTGTCAGAAATGTAAAGAGTGATCTGATTCTCACTATCTTCATCTTATCTCAGATGAAGCTAGACATTTATCAAATTTGAAGAAAAAAGTGGCAGCTTTACTAAAACTGATGCACGAGTATTGATCATCTATATTCCCAGCAAGAATTTAAGCAGAACAGGATAAGCAAGCATTGTAGGGGTTTGTATCCTACAAACTTATAAATAAAAGCATTTCAAGTATTCTGAATTTCCATTTCAATTTATCTTGGAAAATACATACAAATTAAATATAAAATGATTCCTTTTGTCCCAGCTGTTCTTTTTTCCTTTTCTGCCAATAAATCGTATCAAATCTAACATTGTTTCTCATGTCCTCAGAGTGGAAGCTCTTGGAAACTTGTCAGTTCAGGGCCACCATGAAGACAAGGAACGAAGAACTGTGGGTTGGCACTTGGCAGTGAGCAGAAGCGCATCTACTGGAAGGTTCTGACAGTTATGGAAATCATGTAATGAGGAGATGATATGATATATTTATAGCCTCAACTTTCTACTTTAGCACAAGTCAGGAAAAGCCTTGTTCTCAGCGTACAGCCTCACTCCTGTCCTCTTGCCTGGAACAGACAGACATAGGGGGCCCATCCCAATTTCCACTCCCTGCTTCTTGCATTGTCAGTGGGCGCTCAGCTCCTCTCAGAAAGATCTGCCATCTTTAACAAAACCTGATGAGTGACCAGAGCGGCTATGGTGAGGAGACAGAAGGCAAGCTGGTTCTTCCTGAGGCCTTTGTCCTAGAGAACACTCCCCATTTCTCTCAGAGGAAAAGCAGAAGTTCCTATAATGACTCTTAAAGACAGTCCGGCTCTCCATTCCCCTCTGTTCTCACATCTTACTCTTCTCCCCTTACTCCCTCTACTTCAGCCACCCTGTCTCCTTGTTCCCCATCCACACCTCACGGCTTTTGCACTAGGGCTGTAACTCCTTTAACTTCCTCTAATCTGCTCAGAAAGGCTTATAGCCCGACTCTCCTGTTTGAGGCTGGACATCCACCAGCCCTCCTCAGCACCTCTACCCTCCTTTATCACTCTCTGTAGCTAAGGTCTGTAAGATGTACTTATTTATTGGGGCCCCTGGGTGGCTCAGGTGGTTAAGCATCCAACTCTTGGTTTCGGCTCAGGTCCTGTGATCTCAGGATTCTGGGATGAAACCCCAGGTCAGGCTCCCTGCTCAGCACAGAGTCTCCTTGTCCCTCCCTCTCTCTCTCTCTGCTCTTCTTCTCTCTCTCTTGCTCTCACTTTCACGAATAAATAAATAAGCAATCTTAAAAAACTAATCTACTTATTTATTATGTTATTATCTGCCTCCATTTCTTGATAGAAATGTCAAGAGTACAGGAATTTTTGACTCTTTGTTCACTTCTGTGTCTTCAGCATGTAGAAATGGACCAGACATGTAGCAAGCATTTCATAAATATTGGATGAGTGAATTCATGTTACTTAGCACTTACAAAGTGATTTCTACTTGTCAGGCGCTGTTGTAAGCGCCATACAAGTACTAGGTTGTTTAAACCTTGGTAATAACCCTATAAAAAAAGGAGTTTTTAATTCCCATTGTATAGAAAAGAAAACTGAGGCATAGTGAAGTTAAATTGCCCAAAGTCACACAGCTCACAAGTGGCAGAGCCCCTCTGTGCTCCGATCCCCAGCTCTCTAAGTGAATTAATGAAACATGATGGAATCTCCATTTTATGCACTTTGTCCTAAGCATCCTACTGTGACCAAATTAATGACCCCAGTGTTTGAGAGCGACCAATCCAAGTCATTGTGCTGGCCCTCTGCTTCCTTGGAAGGGGAACTCGAAATATATTAGGTATCCGGGGGGCTCGTTTCAGGGAGCAAGAGGCAAGTAGGCCTACCTACCAGGTCAGGTCAATAAGAGAGATACAAACAGAATCAGAACAGAACGCAAGTCCGTGGGTGAGCGACAGACCCTTCCTTCTGATCCACCTTGTCATGCTTCTATGAGGCTGGAGGCTGCTGTCAGTGATCACAGGATCCTCAAGGTGACTATGGGCCCAGACGGACACATATCTGTATGCTAATTTATAGAGCTAGCTGTAGTTTATTGCAGCATTTACCTCAGTGTTTGGGAAACATCTAAGATGATTGAAAGGGGGTAATTAGAACTTGGGGGGAGGCATATTTCTTACCAATGTTCCATTGAGTTGATACTTAGGGAATCTCTGGTAACAAACTATTGCCAAATAAAGATCCTGCTGAGTTTTCTTTAATGAATGAGATGGCTTGGTTGTAATTATTCCATTAATTGTTTCAATGCAAATAAGTACTATTAAGGATCTTGAAAACGGTTTCTTCTTAAATATGTTAAACCTTCCTGCTTGTCCTCTCATTTCTGTTCTTAATTTGTCCGGTAAATCCTCTTTTAAAAAAGGCACAAAAATGAGGTTTACCCAAACTCCAACTGTGGAATTATCACAAATTCTAAATTAATGAAGTCTAAATGGAAGTAATGAATTGTATCTGTGCTCTTTAAGAAGATAAGATCCTAGTGCACCTGCAGTTACTACACAGACAGGCAGAGTAAAATAATGGAAGAAGTTGTAAAAATGGGAACTCTCAGAAGTATACACAATTTATACTCTCTGATAAGATAACTAATTTTAGATATATAAAACTAGTCTTTGAAAACTACGTTCAGTGACTTTTAGATACTCTTAATTGGTGGCAGGTGTGTGTGGGGAGGTGCTTGAAATCCTTGCCTTAATACGGTTCTGTTCCCTGCCTGTCAGATATGGGGCTGGGCGGTGGGGGAACAGCACGCAAGTCTCCCCCACAAGCACACCCGCAGAGCGACTGTTCGGGCGTTGGCCCCAACAAGAGGCTATTATGCTCACAGCTCTGCAGTCAGGGTACCTTGAGGTTGGCCTGACAGCCTTTCCTCCATGGAGGCTTCATGGACCAGCCTGGAAGGCAAGCAAGGATGATAAAGGGAAACACAGACAAGAGGGAGGAGAGAGCTGCTTCCCTTTCCGCTGAGAAAATATCCCAGAGCCCTCCTTGCTTCCACAGGAGCATCTGTCTTTGTTCCCTGTTCCTCTTGCCTTCAGCCCAACACCTCCCTTTCCCCCTTACTCTGAGTAGATTTGCTTTCAGCACACCTTGCTCCACGACTTCTTTTGTCTGGAGTCTACAAAAGGTCAACCTGACACGCTGTATCACTTTCCATCTATTCAGGCATCCCATGCTGCTTCGGAAATGGCGAGGAGTGCACTTTCTGGAATGTGTTCTTTTCTGGGGCAGAGCCTTCCTTCTGAAGAAACAGTTATCTTTGCTCAGAGCCCACTTGTTAATGCCCGTGAAGTCAATGCATGGGTCTGTATCTCCACCACTTTGGTCACAAATTGCATGCAGGATGCTTTATTAGCTGAAATTGTGAATCAGTCCTCTCATATATCATTATACTACTATCATCATCCCCAACTCCAGCGCCGTGTTGCCAGGTCTACAACTAAATAAAAGAGCTGGAGAGCAGAGGAGGATTTCAACTGACTGTGACAGATCAGTTCCTCCTACACTAAGTAATTTTCTAAATCAGCCCAAGTGATGGCAATTCATCCTGCAGAAGGAGGCCATCACCCGTCAGAGGTTGTTTGGCAGGTGTACATAATGGGTGACAAGAAGTCGGTGATATATTCATTAAGATATGTTGATGAGGTGAGCAGACACGGTTGGCAGAAATTGCATTCCAAATACTGTTATGGGCAAATAAGAGTAATGGTTTATGGACAATAGGAACCCTCTCGGAGATAAAAGCTAGATGTAGCAAAAGTCATTTTCTCTCCAGGAGAGAAACTTCAGAAAAACAAATCAGGGTGCCTGGGTGGCTCTGTTGGTTAAGCGTCTGCCTTCAGCCCAGGTTATGATCCCAGGGTCCTGGGATCAAGTCCCACATAGGGCTTCTTGCTCAGCAGGGAGTCTGCTTCCCTCTGCCTGCCACTCTGCCTGCTTGTGCTCTCTCTCTCTCTCTCTCTCTGACAAATAAATAAAATCTTTAAAAAAGAAAAATTAAGATCAAGACATGGCTTGATGACTAACATAACATAGAAATAGGTTGCAATAGAAACAAGGGATACCTCTCATACCCCTTGGGTTTAGCTGTCAGGATAACTCACCATTAAATCAAACTGAAAATATTTGCCATGTACTCTGTTTATGCTAAGGGTCCTAAAACACTTGGAAATTTCCCAAGTAGTTTTCTCGTTTTATCCTCATCTCAGTTTTTGTTTTTTTTTTTAAGACAGGTGTAGAAGACATACTCATTCTTAATCTATTGTTTAATGGTTCAAATGAACAATAGGCAGGGGAGCTCATTAAATTTGTTCAAGTTTATCAATGAATAAGCCCTTCATCTTACTCAATTTAAGAGGACACTTGGTTTATAACGTGACTAGTCTTGAATGATCTTGATGGATAACTAGAAACAATTAGAGACACAAATAAACACCCCAGAAGCATGACAGATTTCATAAAGGATGAAAGACTCTCACGTGAAGATTCCCATGGTTAATAAAACTGAAGCTATTAAAATAAATGATCTTGCATATATTTGATTTTTCTGTATGATCTAAATGTTCAAATGTCAGAAAACTCAAATTTTCCTCCAACTTAGAAAGTATTATTAATGGGATATTGTTACAGTGCCATTGATTTACATACTTTGGGAATAGTTAACACTACATTTATCAGAGATTGTACTGAGAGCTGATAGGCATTGTCTATTTGTGGTAGCATATTTTGTTAATAGGGTTTCCTGTAGATTTTCATTCTAAGATTTTATCTTTCCTTTTCCTGTACATGAGCCTGGTTACTGAATCCCAGTACCCATTCTGAAAGCTTTTGTGCAAGTGCACATGTGTGCTAGTGGATATGTAATAGGTATAGAGTGAGGTATGTGTTTTCCTACCTCTCGGTACTCACCAAAGGATAGTGCCCTTGTTACCACAGAGTGCACTAACACTGATGACACATACTCTGGTAACAGAGAAAATGTGCATGGTAGGTAACAAAATACATTGTGATATATTTTCTTATACATTGTAAGTGCCATTTCTCTTATACATTATAAATGAGAAAATAATTATTACGTGTAAGAGAGGAAGAAACCAAAACTATTTTAAATCAAAATACTTCTTGTTCAGGGGCACCCGGGGGGCTCAGTTGGTTAAGCGTCTGACTCTTGATTTCGGCTCAGGTCATGATCTCGGGGTTGTGAGATCAAGCCTTGCATCCAGCTCCATGCTCGGTGTGGAGCCTGTTTAAGATTCTCTCTCTTTCTCCCTCTGCGCCTCACCCATCACTGCTCACACTCTCTCTGTCTTTCTCCCCCGCCCCCCAAAAATTAAAAATAACTCCTGTTCTATCAGGAGGCCTAGATGAAAGGTGGGCTAGATGATCCAGTAAAGGATGGAGATTTCTCCCAGTAGCATATAGAGGTCTGCAGTGCAACCTAATAGCTTGTGGACATGGAAAGAAAACAAGATAGTAACTGATTTCTGCTGGACTTGGCCACCACCCTGCCCATTGCCTTTCATTCTCTGAAAGCCATGGTCCCAAAGCTTTCTACTTCTTCCAGATTTATGCCTCCTGTTTTCCCAATCTACCCATAAGCAGTGTTATTCCCCCTGGATACCTCAACAGTTGAAGACCTCAAGAGCTCCACCCTCCATCCCCACAGCCACTGCCTTCCTTGTTACTGAGTAAATAAAACACTGACTGTTTCTGGAGCCCCTTTGGCTCCTTCCTCAAGTTCCACTTCCTTCAAAACCCAAAATGTTTGAGGATTCCACCTGAAATATACTCTGGTGAAGGGAACAAACTGTCCCTCACTCTTTGTCTTTTCCTAGTCTGTCTTAAGAACCTTTCTTATCTTTATTGACCAGAGATAGTCAGGTCAACTTCAATTTATCAGGCTTAGGGTAGTTAGAATTGGTTTCAAAAAAATATGGAGAGGCGCCTGGGTGTCTCAGTCGTTGAGCATCTGCCTTCGGCTCAGGTCATGATACCAGGGTCCTGGGATCGAGCCCCGCATCTAGCTGGCTAGGGAGTCTGCTTCTCCCTCTCTCACTCCTCCTGTTTGCATTCCCTCTCTAGCAGTGTCTCTCTGTGTCAAATAAATAAATAAAATCTTCAAAGAAAATAAAAAAACATTGGTGTACATATAGTTACTTCTGGTCTATTTTGTTTCTGATGATAAAAATATAAAAAAAGAATTTTTAACCAATGGCAAAAAAATCTTATCATTGTAGTAAAATAGTGAAAAGAAAGAGGTATCATCAGGTGACCCCCAAAGGAAAATAAAATTGTTCAGTGCTATAAATCATAGGAGTGAAATTAGGTAATTACTGTTACTCTTCTGTAGCTTCAATTAATCAAAATAAGCACACAGTGACACCAGACATCTTGCAGTGAGAAACCATTCATTCTCCAATTGCAATTAGTGTAATAGTGCTGAAAAGGCAGGTTAGGAAAAAAAAATCATAGGCCAATTAACTTATTCTAATTTTTCTACTTCTAACTAGCTCTTTTGCAGAATGTTGGTCTTAATGAATTGATAAAGCAGCATGCTAATTAGTTTTTGCTGAACCTGAAGTTTTGAACTGAAGGAAACTTCAGCAGACATTTAGTGAGGGCCTGCCTATGTAGAGAACTTGCCACAGTGAGCGAGGACTTTCTCAAGAGACTGCCTCTCTGACAGCACTTACTGCATATCAGTGTGTGAGTTCTCTATGTGTGTGTCATGGTCTCAAACAGATTATAAACTCAAGGGTGAGAAACACATTACCCATCTCTATATCCTGCATGGTTATGATATTCATTTCTAAGGGGAATTCATGAAAAGCAGAAAACCTATAAACAAAAGAAATGTGCAGAACAGTTAGTCATACTAAATATGCAAATATCCTAAAAGAAGAGGGAAGGTACAGATTTTCTGAAAATCAAGGGACCTCTTGGTATCAGAGCACTTTCTTTGGTCCAAGCAAGGGTAGCTGTAAGGGAAGAAATGTAACTCCCAGGTAAGAAAAGTAAAAAGTTCTGAAAGTTCAAGAACACACCCAGTCCTGACCTGACTCTCAGCCTCTTGGTAGCACAAAAGCCATTTGTCTCAGACTGCTTTGGCTCTTATAACAAAATACATAGACTGGGCGCCTTAAGCAACAAATATTTCTGTCTCACAGTCCTGGAAGGTACAAGTTTAAGATCAAGGTGATGATTGATTTTATTCCCCAATGAGGGCCCTCTTCCTGGCTTGCAGACAACTGCCTTCTTGCTGTTTCCCCACAATGGGGTTGGGGGAAGAAGGGGGGAGCCTATGGGCAGCTGTCTCTCTTCCTATTCTTATATGGATGCTAATCCCCATCCCAGAGCCCCACCTTCATGAATAAATCTAAACCTAAGTACCTCCCAAAGGCCTATTTCCAAATACCATCACATTGGGGGCCAGGGCTTCAAAGTCTGATTTTAGAGGGAAGCAAACATTCAGTCCTAACTCTTTCACAGGTGTTCACCACAACCTGCAAGACCAATTTCATCAACAAGAAAAGATTTGCTCTATTGTCAGCTTAGCTGATATGTACCAATTTCTTAAGGTCAGGGATGTCTTTTTATTGAAATATATTACTTGTTTTAAGGAATTTTGTTTAAATTTTTATAAGTAAGAAAAGCCCATTGCCTTTGCTTATTTTCCTATTATAAAAGCAATAGAAAGGAATAATTTTATTTCTGGTAGCAATGTTAATTTTAAATTTTACTCAGGCAGGTGGGGGAGGGTGCAGGGAATAAATTGTTACTTAAATTGTTTGGGGGCAAGCTCATACAGTTTTCAAGAGAAAGAAAAGACTGTAAGATAATCAGAAATTAACAAATTATCAATTCAAGTCAAATGAAAACTTTGATTTTATTCATTTTGGAGACTCTCTTGGTGTTTCCATTTTGATCTGATTCAGAGATTTTAGCTTCAATTCCAACTTTAACAGCTTCATTTGTGACTTTTTTGGCAAAACCATAGGAGAATGATTACCTGGGTTCAGTTCAAGGTACAGCAAACTGTTTTCGGCTTTTTCTAGCTCGCATGATTCAGAGGTTTAGCTCTGATCCCTGCTACATACACATGTGGCTACATGTAGACACACCCATATATAAATCTCAAACCGAGTAACGTTTAATTTAGTTTGGGGTGGGGAACCAAAAAAGAACTCAGTGAGCCTGCTTTCTGTTCCCAAGGGAAGGAAAAGGAAAATGTGTGGGAAGCCCTACCACTAACTTGGGCACCTCAACAGAGAGTGCCACTAAGGCTCAGTACCAAGGACAGAATTCCCCAACCCACAATGTGGCAGAGAGAGCGGAATGCCTCACCCACCCTTTGCCCTGATGGAGATATGACTTTATGAACACAAAACATGAACACAGAAGGGGTCACTTGGCTGGCTCCCTCCTCCCAGGCTGGCGTTCTAGCACTTGACAACAACCAGCCTATCCCTTAGTGTCTGAAGTCCTTACAAGAGAGCAGACATCCTCATCATGGCATCTCACCTAACAACTAGGGTTCATAGGACCATCGCTAGGCTGAAATGGGGGAAACGAGGGTGTCCTCTGTTCCTCACTCTTATCTTCTGTTCCTCTGCTCTTCTCCTCAACAAGGCGGCACTCACTTCCTATCCAAGGCCTGTGGCCCCAACACCTGATAAAAAATACCTGCCCCTGGTTCTTCTTTGGAAATGAAGTGTAAATCAGTCATTGGGAACGAGACAATTTCAAACTACTCCCTTCCCTAAGCCCTACTGAAAATCCCCTGGGATCATTGAACATTGCAGGGGTGCCTGGCTGGCTCAGTTGGTGGAGCATGTGACTCTTGATCTCAGGGTCATGAGTTTGAGCCCCATGTTGGGTACAGAGATTACTTGAAAAAATAAAATAAAATCTTTAAAAAAAATGAACATTGCATATAAGTACAGTTAATGAATTACTTTTCAGAGGAATATTTACATTTTAACAGGTGTGAAAAACTTGAAAGGATAAATTATTGCTGGACAAGTTTCAGCGATCAACAAACCAAAAAAGGGAAGACCTTAGGAGGCACTGAATTTTTGTGGTGCTCCTGAGATGGGTTCATCTATCAGTATCTTCCTAAGCCTCTCAGGCAGAAAGGCCAGCCCCACATGCTGGCTTTCAAAACCATTTCAATCACTGTTTCCAAAGGCAGGAAGCACCCCTTCACAACTTTTTCTGATCTCCCCATCCCTACTCTACTGCTAGTACGATGTTCCCTTTCTCTGCACATCCGTACTCAGTATCCACTAAGCAATTTAGTAAAGCTCTGTTGTATCCTACTGAGCTGTCAGTAAGCTTGTGTTTAGGATCTTTTCTGTTCTAGGAAGAGAAAAATATCTAAAAGATTACTTGCTTTTGTGTATTTATTTCCACACTCTGATTTAAATGTGGAACGATCTCTAGATCTTAATTTCATTTGCTTAATATGTATTATGCTAGTAGAATTTTCCAAATTACAAAGAATTATAACTGCAACCCTTCTGACTGATGGCTTTCTTTAAAATTTATGACTCAGTTTACGTCACAGATCTTTTCCCTCCAGGGATCTTGTGAGGAGGCATGATGGCCTGCTAGCCCTTTGTTACTTTACACACGCGCGCGCGTGCACACACACACACACACACACACACACACACAGGAGCAAAAATAACTAGAAATTGATTGTGTTGATATTCTGAAAAAAGGCAGTAGTCCAATTTTGTATGTCTAATTAGCCACAGCTCTTCAAGAATTGGTACAAATGTCATGGGGTTTATAATGTTGGCATTTCATCTTCACAAAAATGCCATTTGATGGCATAAAACCAGAAAAAACTAATGGTCACAGCAGACAGCTTGTAGATTAGACAAAGGTCACAGTGTTTTAATAAGTAGTGCTATTAATTAATGAGAAGACAATTAGAGCATGTGCTGTTAGGCATTGTGAATTTGTACAAAAAGAAATCAATTGATCTGTACCCAAAACCACTTTGAGTAACTCAAAAATAAAGTAGCTGCAAGAACAGAATTTAAATCTTGAATTGTACATAAAGTCATCTATATTAATGAAATAGCATCACAGTTCTCCGGTGGGAAATATAAAGATTCTTCCTCAATTTCTAGAAAAGAGAGTTGGTGCCAGGTTAGTGTTCTCAATAAGTATTCTAGCTAGAACCTAGGACTCCCTCTACCACTGCCTAATTTCTATATGCATTTTCTTAGTCTTTAAGAAGAATAAGAAAGTTATTCTGTATTTTACCAAAATTCTGTGAGTACAAATGAGGAAACAGTATAACTTCTTCAAGACAGTTGATAAAAATTATAAACACTGCCTTTTGTTCTATAGAGAGCTGTCAAAGCCAAGCTTTTAGAAGCTTCAATAAATAAGGACAGAACTGTTATTAATAACACCAGCCTTACATTACAGCTTTTCTCCAAGTAGGTCAAGTACTCCAATAATTATTCACTAATCTCTTCAGCAACCATTTGAGTAAATAATGGACATTTTATTTCAATTAAAAACAAGCAGAGAAAATGAACTAATTTTTCCCGAGGTACAGCAGCAAAAGCACCAGAACCTGTCACATGGCTAGTCCAACTAAGATCAGAAGACCCATCCCTAACCTAAATCATTTCAACTGTTTGTATTTTTCAGTAATTTGAAAATAAAATAAGGAGACTCTATCCAAAGGGTCATTTAGAGAGTACCAGTAAACCAAAACACAGAAAGATCATTTCTAGTATCTCAATTTGAAGAGGAACACTTTTCCTCTTCTGAGCCTACCCATTGGCTAGGTGATGGGCAATGGCTTTTTTCCTCATTGAAATTTTTTAAAAATAATTATTGATCCACATTCAGTTGTAAGAAATAATACAGAGATATCCTACATGCACTTTACCCAGTCTCCACAAATGATAAAATTTTGGAAAACTATACTATGACAAGGAGGATAATGGTATTGATACAATCCACAGATCTTATTCAGATTTCCCCGATTTTCCTTGGAGTATTTATATGTGGGTCTGTATGTATTTGTATGTGGGTTTGTGTGTATTTGTATGTGGGTATTCAGTTCTGTCATTTTATCACATGCAGAGAGTCATGTCAAGACAACAATCAAGACATCAAACAGCTCCACACCACAAGACCTGTCAAGTTGCCTTTGAATAACTATATTCACGTCCTCCTTTCCACCTCTCACCCCATCCCTGATTTCTTGCAACCAGTAATCTGCTCTGCATTCCTAAACTTTTTTCATTTCCAAAATGTTATGTACTCAGCATAATTCCCTAGAAACTCATCCAAGTTGCTATGTGTATCAGTAGTTCATTTATCTTTACTGTGGATGTACTACAGCTCGCTTAACCATTCATACAGTGAGGACATCTGGACTGTTTTCAGGTTTGGGTCATTATGGATAAATGCACTGTGAATATTCATGTACCAGTTTTTATATAAAACTAAGTTTTTCTTTCTCTGGCATGAATGCCCAAGAGGGTAGTGTTGAGTCTTATAGTAACTACATCTTTCATTTTTTAAGAAACTATCAAATTGTTTTCTTCTAGAAACACTTGTACTGTACCAGCAGTGCGTGAGTGACCCAGTTTCTCTGCATTCTCCCTAACATTTTGTGTGGACACAATTTTTTATTTTTGCCATTCTGATAGGTGTGTAGCGTTATCTCGTGTGGTTTTAATTTGCATTTCCCATATGGCTAATAATGTTGAATATCTTCTCACATACTTATTTGCCATCCCTGTATCCTCTCTGGTGAAATATCTATTCATTTTTCTTGCCCATTTTCTAATTGAATTGTTTGGGGTTTTTTTACTGTTGAGTTTTGAGAGTTTTTATATATTTAGATACTAGATCTTTGTCAGATATGTGTTTTGCAAATATTTTTCTCCCATCTATAGTTTGTGTTTTCATCCTCTTTTTTAATGAAATCCAGTTTATCAGTTTTTTTCCTTTTTTTCTTGTGCTTTTGATGTCAAGTCTAAAAACTCTTTGCTTAACACAAATTCCAAAATTTCTTCCTCTGTTTTTTACTAAAACTTTTATAGCTTCAATATTTTAGGCCGATGGCTTATTTTGAATTGATTCTTATATAATGTGTGAGATATTCATTGAGGTTCATTTTTTTGCATATTGATATCTAATTGTCCCAACATTGTGTCTTGAAAAAGCTATATCTTCCTCCACTGAATTGCTTTTGTGCCTTTAAAAAAAGGAAAAAAAAGCCATATTTTTGTACCTTTATCCGAATCAGTATTTGCCTGGGAATATTTCTAAGTGCTCTGTTCTGTTCCATTTTTCTATATGTGTCTGACTCTCCACCAATATCTCACAGTCTTGATTACTAAAACTATATTGTAGGCCTTAATATTGGATAAGTTAACTTCTCCCACTTTATTTTCTTTTTATAGGATATTTTTAAGCTATTCTAGGGCCTCTGACTTTCCATATAAATTTTATAATAAATTTGTTTGTGTCTACAAAAAGAAGTTTGCAGAGGGGCGCCTGGGTGGTTAAGTCTGTGAAGTATCCAACTCTTGGTTTCGGCTCAGGCCGTGATCTCTGGGTCCTGAGACAGCACCACATGGGGCTCTGCACTCGGCAGAGAATCTGCTTCAGATTCTCTCTCCTTGTCCCTCCCCCTCTGTGTCTCCCCGCACTTGCATGCACTCTCTCTCTCTCAAATCAAGCAAGCAAGCTTGCTGGGATTTTGATTAAAAATTTTTGTTAACCTATAGATCAACTTATGCAAAGTTGACCTCCATATTATGTTGAGGCTTCCAATGCATGAACATGGCATTTCCATTTATTTAGGTCTTTTCTGGTTTCTTTCTTTAAAAAAAAAAAATTTACTTATTTATTTGACAGAGAGATACACAGCTAGAGAGGGAACACAAACAGGGGGAGTGAGAGAGGGAGAAGCAGGCTTCCCACTGAGCAGGGAGCCCAATGTGGGGCTCAATCCTGGGACCCTGGGATCATGACTGAGCCAACAGTAGACACTTAATGGCTGAGCCACCCAGGCGCCCCTAAGTCTTTTCTAGTTTCCGTCATCTAAATTTTGTAATTTCCAGCATGCATATCCTTTACATGTTTTGTTAAGTACATAGCTAAACATTTTCCTTTTTTTGGAATGATTATAAGTAATATTGTGCTTTTAATTTTGGTTTTGACATCCTCATTGTTAATATACAGAAATGTGATTGATTTTTGTATGTTCATCATAAACCTTGAAACCTTACTGAACTCACTTATTATTTCTAAGCTTTTTTTTTTTTTTAAAGATGCCTTGCAGTTTTCTCTGGAGACAATCATGTCATCTCCAAATAGAGACTATTTTATGTCTACCTTTCTGGTTTGTATGCCTTTTATTTCTTTTAGTTCCTTTACTTACCTCACTGCAGTGACTGTATTATTTAACTATGTTGAATAAGAAAGATGAAACTAACATCTTGCCTTGTTCTTGATTTCAGGAGAAAGCATTCAGTCCTCCACCATTAAGTATGACATTAGCTGTAGGGTTTTGTGGTGCTCTTCATCAAGTTGGGATAATAAACCTCTATTCCTAACTTGTTGAGTGTTTTTTTTTACCATGAATGGGAAAACTGGATATTCACGTAGAAAATTGAAATTGAAAAAAAAAAAAAAAAAAAAAAAAAAAAAAATTGAAATTGGACCATTTTCTCACATCATACATAAAAATCAACTGAAAATTAATGAAAGATTAAATGTAAGGCCTGAAACTGTAAAGCTGGTAGAAAAAAATGTAGAAAAAGAGCTTCTTGACATCGGTCTGTGCAATCACTTTTTGGACACTACCCTCAAATCGCAGACAACAAAAGCAAAAATAGACAGGTAGGATTGCATCAAAAAAGCTTTTGTATAGCAAAGGAGACCACCAACAGAATGAAGAGACAGCCTCCAGAATGGGAGGAAACATTTGCATAAAACATATGATAAGGAGTTAATATCCAAATATATAAGGAACTTCCATAACTGAATAGCAAAAAATTTAAAAAGAATTTTTTTAATTTAAAAATAACCTGATCTAAAAAATGGGCAAAGGACCTGAATAGATAGTTCTCAAAAGAAAACATGAAAATGGCCAACAGGTATCTGAAAAGGCATTCACCATCACTAACCTAAATGCTGATAATTAAAACCACAATGAGCTATTATGTAACACCTGTAAGAATGGCTGTAACAAAGATACAAACGATAAGTATTAACAAAGATGTAGAGAAAAGGGAACCCTATACCTTGTTGGTAGGAATGTATATTGGTGCAGCCACTCTGGAAAACAGTATGGATGTACCTCCAAAAATTAAAAATAGAACTACCATATGATCTAGCAATCCCCCTTCTGGGCATATATTCAGAGGAACTAAAGTCAGGATCTTGAAGAGATAACTGCACCCCCATATTCGTTACAGCATTAGCTGCAATAACAACGATATGGAAACAACCTAAGAGTCCCTCGGTGGACAGATGGATGAAGAAAATATACATATACAATGGGATATTATTCAGCCTTTAGGCTGAATATGTATATGTATATTTGTATATGTATATTTTCTTTTCTTTTCTTTTTAAAAAAAGAAACCCTGCCACTTGCAATAACATGAAGTTGGAGGAGATGCTAAGTAAAATACATCAGACTCAGAAAGGTAAATACTGCATCGTCTCATTTATATGTGGAATCTAAGGAAGTCAAACTCATAAAAGCAGAGAGTAGAATGGTGATTGCCGGGGCGGAAGGGATGGGGGAAAGGGGAGATGTAAGTCAAAGGATACAAAGTTTTAGTCATGCAAGATGAGTAAGTTCTGAAGATTTAATACAAAGCATAAATCTGTTCCCCACCTGTCAGATTCAGGATGCTCTCCCTTATCTGACATAATAACATTTTGTTTCTTATAACTGAAGTAAAGTGGATACTTTAGGAAGCAATAGACAGAATTTGGTCAAAGTGCTTTTCAAACTTTTGTTCCCTAAACCCTCCCCCCCAGCCTGAGCTCAGGGCCTGAAAAAAATGTCCCATGGGCATCTGTTGAGTTCTCATCTCCATTGCTACTTACCCAAGGATTAGAAATTTTATCCCTTAGGTGTGCCTGGATGGATCAGTCAGTTAAGTGTCCAACTGTTGGTTTCAACTGAGGTCATGATCTCAGGGTGGTAAGATCAATTCTGAGGCAGACTCCACACTCAGCACGGAGTCTGCTTGAGATTCTCTCCCCTCCTCTTGCTTGCATGTGCACACAAACTCTCTCTCTCTCAAATAAATAAATCTTTAAAAAATAATTTTAGCCCTTATAGAGAACACCAAATAATGCTCTAATAAGGAGAGAATTCTGACCCTAGTATACTTGCCCAAGGCAGAAATTGTGACCCTGTGGTAAAATCCAATTACAGCCTCCTCTTGTTGTTGTTGTTATTGTTTTTAAGATTGTATTTATTTATTTGACAGAGAGAAATACAGCTACAGAGGAAACACAAGCAGGGGAAGTGAGAGAGGGAGAAGCAGGCTCCCCCCCACCCCACCCCCCGAGCGGGGAGCCCGATACTGGGCTGGATCTCGGGATTCTGTGATCATGACCTGAGCTGAAGACAGACACTTAGCGACTGAGCCACCCAGGCATCCCCTTCTCTTGTTTTATTTGGAAACGAAGGATATTCCCCCCAATATTATAAATAAATAAATACATACATACATACATACATACATAAATAAATAAATAAATCAGCAAGCAATATTCCTGAACAAGGGGCTCTGAGAAAATAATTTGTAGGTGTAATCAATCCTGCCTCAGGGCAACATAGAAATGGTACAGTGGTGGCCTGCCTTAATTTGGAATAATGGCCACTCATCCCTTGTCATCCATTCCTATGAAAACGAAAAACCATTGTCTGATGTGCCTAGTTGCTCATGCTCTTGGATATCCCTTAGAATAAGACCTGTCACCAGTGGCATGCCAAACTTCTTGGCACAAGTAAGAGTTAGAGGCAGGGGTGAAAAAGTAGACCGGTCATGTAAACTAGATTGGACCCAGGCACCCCGACACAGGCCCCTCAGGCCATGTTTTCTCTGGGTGGAAAGGTGTGCTGGATTGAGTACGGGTGGTCTGGCACTTGGGCCACAGATTCCTCATTCATAAAATGGGGATTAAAAAAATACTTACCTCATAGTATTATGGTGGGGATTAAACGAGTTGACACTTTTAAAACACAAGTTTTAAGTCCCTGTAAGTAAGCTGCAATGACACTGGCGATTTATTTTTCATCATGAGACGTGTTTGTGGGTTACTTAGTACAGAATAACAGGATAGAATGATCTATCTCTCCTGGGCTCTATAAAAATGCAACATATTATCACATATGCTAACTGAAGAGAGAGACATTTGCCTGAAACTTGCAACAAAAATGCCATTTTTCTAAATTTGAGAACAGTTTTATCTTGGGATGTGGGGTAGGAGATTAGGATCTTTACTTTTTATGCTCTATGTTTCTGTGATGTGTGAATGTTTTAATAAAGACCATGTATCCCTTTTATAATTAATTATAATAAAATCAATTAATACACATTGTTCTGCATTATAAATGCTAAGTTGACCCTTGTTTAAAGACAAGAAAGGGAATTATTTTTTAAAGGAAAATAAATTTCAATAGACTCAGTGTGTGTCCCTCGAAAGGGACAAAAAGGTGACTATGACATATTTGCTCCAGAGATGCAAATTTGTCAGATTTTTCCAAGATTTATTCCTATAAATTCCATTTGGTTTCCATTCTATAACCCATTACTTAATAAGCCATGTTAGCTGGCCTTTCCCCAGGGTTCACTCTCAGCTATCCGTGAATAATCTGGGTCATTTTGCTGGACCAGGTGTTATACTCTGGGTATCTCTCACCAAAACACAATGTAAGAATTAACAAACTTCAGATCTGGAGAACTCAGGGTCTCATCTCAGACAAAGAATATATGTGTCACACACACAATAATGCTTTTGAAACTTTCTGTCTTATAAGAAGATTTTGACACCATAACAAAAGAACTCAGTATACTTCCACATGTTTACTTCTTTTTCTCTAAGAATGGCTCTTAAGGACCTAAGGGTTATATCATTTCTTGCAGCAGAATGAAAGTCTGTTTTTTGTAAAAGTGTAAAGCTGTGTTTTCAGGGTCCCCTCCTGCTTTTCAAATATTTCACATGTTACCAGGTGGCTGACGTCAGTTACACTGGACATTCCGCACAAGGCAGAGCCTTAATTCAGCCTGCACATTTAGTATTAAAACTTGACCCCTAAAGTCGCACGGTGATAGGGACTTGAATAGGAAGAGCATTCCATGATGAGAAATGCAGACAATGTGAGGGTCACGTGTGCTCCAGGGTTAATTTGCTTTGAAGAAGAGGGGCTGTTAAGCAGAGAAAGTCAAGTATTATATGGTTTTGCTTACTTGTGGAGCATAAGGAGCAACATGGAGAACAGTAGAAGGAACGGAAATGTGAACTGGGGTAAATCAAGGAGGGGGATGAAGCATGAGAGACTTTGGACTCCAAGAAACAAACTGAGGATCTTGGAAGGGAGGGGATGGGGGGATGGGAGAGCCTGGTGGTGGGTACTGAGGGCACATATTGCATGGAGCACTGGGTGTGGTGCATAAACAATGAATCTTGGAACACTGAAAAAATAAAATAAATTATTATTTTAAAAAAAGAAGAAGAAGAAAAGAGCCTGTTAACCCAGGGCACTAACAACTATATTTTAGATGAAGTGCCTGAATGTCCAGAAATGCCCAGGAGCTTCTCACAGTGCTCCAAAATGCCTCTCTCTAATACATCTTATTTCATATTTTAGGAGTTCGTGATGATTGTCGTCTTTGGTTTGGAGTTCATCATTCGAATCTGGTCTGCAGGTTGCTGTTGTCGGTATAGAGGATGGCAAGGAAGACTGAGATTTGCCCGAAAACCCTTCTGTGTTATAGGTGAATATCAAAGCCCTAGATAATGAATTAATGGCACTACATCTTTTTTTCTTCTGTCTTCTCTTTTGCAATATTTACTCAACATTAAAAGATAACATTCTGGAATATTTACTATGGGCCAGGCACTTCTGTGTTTTAAAAGTGTCGACTCGTTTAGTCCCCACTGTAATACTAAGAGGTAAGTATTTTTTTTAAAAAAATCCCCATTTTACAAATGAGGAAACTGAGGCAAAGAGCCGTGAGGTAACTTTCTGAAAGTCATACGTGTAGAAAGTGGTGGAGCTGCGAGTTTGAGCCAGACGGTCTGGTTCTAGAATATCCACTTGAATCAAATTAAGTTATACTGATCTGTATGGTTCTGCAATGTCTTGAGCTAGGAGAGCACTGATTTCAGTAAGTATGAAAGCCCCTTTCGGCTCGGCAATATGAGCAATAGTCCTCCTAAGCTCTCGATCAGCTGGAGTATACAGCAGTGTGTTAGCCCTGATAAAGTGTACGGTCATCATGCCTCAGGAACGGTTACAAGTGTGGCTTACTTTATGCCTGGGCACCCGGAGGCCGCCCCCGAATGAACACCACTTCTCCATGGCTCTCAGGCTGTTGCGGCTTTGGAGGGGTTCCATCACCTGGGGACCAGCCTGAAATTATCCTTTTTCATGACGATGCTATACAGCATTCTGGACTTCAGATCTGGCATCTCCCAGTAATATATTTAAGTCTACAATAAAATTGAAAACCGATTCAATTATATCTCAATTTTAAAAATTAATTAATTATGTTTTTAAGTTAATTGCCTACCTCCTAGCCCTTTATCCCTAAATGTTTCAGTGTGGACTTCCTAAGAATAAGGCTATTCTTTTGCATGATCTTCCACAAAGTGAACATTCATACGATACTTCACCTAACCTGCTGACTGTATTCCCGTTTCATCAGTTGACCTAATAACGGCCTCACAGCATGCTTGCCTCTCCAGTGCCCAGCTGGTTGAGAATGACATGCTGCGCTGAGCTGTCCTGCCCCTCTAGGGTCCTCCCATCTAGAACAGCCCCTCAGCCTTTCTTTGTCTCATAGGACATTAACACTTTTGAAGAATATAGCCTATTTTTAAAAATTAGAATGTGCTTCCTTTAGGGAGAAAAAAAGAAAGCCCTAGATATAAAAGCTGTTGTTGTTATTGTTTTGTTGTTGTTGTATCAAAGTTACATTTGGTTATCTTGCTCTTTTTTTTCTTCCCATTTCTTTGGCACCCATTCAAATCCAAATGCTTAAAGTTCTTGGTGAGGCTTACTTATTTCAACTACTTCCCATCTAAGGAAGTATGTTTTTATTTATGAGCTTGTCTAGACTATCTTCATCAACAGCCTGTTTCCCATTTCATTTGCAGTGTCAGGAATTGCCGATTAATCTTCATTTCCTCCTTTCCCGTCCTTTCCCCCTGTTCCTGGCCATAACCAAGGGTGGACTTAGAGGGACTTAGAGAAAGTATCTGCTCATCTCTGGGCACTGTTGAGAAGAATCCTTCGTTCCATCTCTGCTGTGTAGGGTAGAGTACTGTCCTGGGGGTGAGAGAAAAGGTGGGCTCCCCACACACTCTCTGCCACTGAGTTAATTTCAGTGTAAGCACATTTCAAAAAGGTCATCGTTCATTCAGCCAAGCCTTATGGAGATGTGGCTGTGCGTGAGGCATTGGGGTTACAATGGTGAATCTAGTGAAATTCTAAGTTAAACTTTTCTTGAAATACTAATGCAATCTGTTTGTCCACCTGCTTGTCTTCAGTCCTTTTCGAAAGCCATTATGCTAACAGGAGAGAAGGTCGTAACTCCCAGGTTTGCAGGTTCACGCAGCCCCAAGGCATACCAGTGAGGGCATTTGGTTTTTCTCTCTGGAGACCATTTTCTCTTTTTTAATTCCCTGCTCCAGAGACATCCAGAAGGACTTTAACTTCATGTGAAACTATTGCACAAGTACTTTCTGTCCTATAAGGGGCCCAAATAAAACAATTCACGAGACAGATGGTTGGACAAGATTCACTCAGCTCCTACACGATGAGGTCGGTTCATGGATGACTGCAGGCATGTTCCATTCGAGATTTTATTTATTTCTTATTTTTTTAAAGATTTTATTTATTTATTTGACAGTGAGAGAGGGAACATAAGCAGGGAAGTGGGAGGAGAAGAAGACTTCCTGCTGAGCAGCGAGCCAGATGCAGGGCTCGATCTCAGGACCCTGGGATCAGGACCTGAGCCGAACGCAAATGCTTAATGACCGAGCCACCCAGACACCCCTCCATTCAAGATTTTAAAACCAATTAAAAATCGGCTTTGTTCCAATTCCAATGGCAGTGCCAATGTATTTCTGGCCTCCAAGCTAAAAAGAAAGTTCTTTCCTAGATGCTTGCTGCCTTTAGATAGCTGTTTTCAGCTCTGGATGCCTCCAGCACATCTTTGTCCCTTGATTGTTCTCTTCCTGTCTCAGATCCCTGTGGTCTTGGTAGAACATGTGATTCTAAAAATGATGTTAGGATATCTGGAATCCTCTCACCTTTGGACATTTCTCAGTCCAGCTGAATTGATGTCATAGCGGACCATGGGACTCTCCAGTATATAGTCAGTAAAATTTATTTTTTTTTATTTTTTTTAAGATTTTATTTATTTATTTGACAAAGAGAAACACAGCCAGAGAGGGAACACAAGCAGGGGGAGTGAGAGAAGGAGAAGCAGGTTTCCTCCAGGGCTCGATCCCAGGACTCTGGGATCACAACCTGAGCTGAAGGCAGACACCTAATGATTAAGCCTGCCAGGTGCCCTTAGTCAGTAAAATTTAAGCTACACAGGGGAACCAAATGTCTCTACCTGAAGGCAGCAGGCTGTAGCAGGTGACTGTGGAAACCCATTCTAGGCCGATTTCATAGGTCCATAAAAATGATTGATACCAGTGATAAAATGACAGAGTACAATGTAAAGTGAACCCTGTAATTTCCGTGCTTAACCTAATCTATTGTGGCAAAATGAAAAAAAAAAACAAAAAGGAAATAGCTTGTCTCTCATCTCTCTGTAAAAATTGTTATGAGTCTGCAAACGTAGCTAATCTCTCAAGGTTCCATGCATTTGTAAGATCTGATTACTCTGAACATGGCAAATACACACCCAAATGTAATTTTGAACATTCAGGAATAGGATATAGAAAAGACGGTGGTGGCCTGGCTGTTCTTCAATGATGGAAATGCTTTCTGTGGGCACATCAATGTTGTTCTTTCTCACTGGAAACAGACCAAAGCTGCTGCTGTGATCAGTTAGCGAGCCTCAGACAGAATTGAGCCCAATAGAGCTGATAGTATATGGACTCAAGTGGCTAGAGGCCCCACAGGCTCAGTCCCTAAGACTAGAACTCCCCTCTCCTGACCTGCCTACCCTCTCTAGCCCTGCACCCCAGCCAGAATGAAGAGCATTTTAAATTACAAAATCATCATATACTGTGTTTGGACAGCATATTTTAAACAACTTTAACTTAAAGGGGAAAATTTTATTCAGGTTTTTTTTTTAATTGGGTGCTTTCTTTTATTACTATATTGATTTATCTCCGCTTGGTTTTAGGAATTTGCTTTGAAAAACTGATACAATTATATCTTGAGTTACAGAATTCTTCCCTATACCGGTGCGTTCAATTTATATCTCTCCTTGAAGGCTCTTTTAAAGTCACATGTCTACAGTCATGGGCAATAATCACTGCCTTAGCAACTTGGAGAGTCAAGTATATTTTGGGGTTGACTACCCAAGATGCCCTTCACTTATCTGGACTTGCTGCTTTATGACTTCTCTACATTCAAACACCAAACACTCAATGACCTCAGGATCAAGAATGTGTGAAACAACCTCCAAGCCTAATTTCGTAGTCATTCTTTTTCTTAGCTTTCATTAATGACTGCCCTGAAAATTGCAAATAGTACCAAAGGCTGGTACTTAGATCACGATAATGAGCCTGATGTGTCAGGAAGCCAACAAATTACTTCTAACAGTGGCTTTTTTGGATTCCCTGGTGACTCTTTCTAAAGACAGATATAAAAGAGCCATATTTCTCAGTCTTGCAGTGTACATATCAGGGAAGCAGAAGAAATCAGCCTGTTATTAATCTTGTATCTGTATTTGATGCGAAATATAAGTTGATTTCTTCTTCCCATGTTAACAGTTTTCCTTCGGTGTAATCTTTCTACAAGAGGACAAAAGAGGCAAAGCGCAGCAGAGATGTTTGCCCCATGAGTGGAGCAGAATACCCTTTAAATATGAGATAATGGTCACTCAGGAAAATGCCAATGATTGTATTTTTTTAAGATTAAAAAAAAAAACTTCTGCTTTGGCTAAAGCCAAATCGAAGCCCTTATTAAAATCAACCACACAGCGAAGGCCACCCTAATATATCTGTGAGTTCATCTTATTAAAAGGCAACTGAAGCCTCTAAGGTGCTGAGAAATTATCTCAGAGACTGCCTGAACTGCCACTGGCTTCTAAACCAAAGATTCGAAACATCGTGTTTCCATTCCTCTGCCTTCCTCATCTTTTTTTCTAAGAGACTTGCTCTTGAACCATATCATTTTCCTTATCTTCCAATCTGTCCTCTCATTTAGCAGAAATTCTTTTCTCTCAGATGATTTTCTGAGGGTCATTAACTCTTCTGCTACCACTCTTCCCTTCTAAGCATTCAGACTCCTTCAGTGCAAATAGATTCCTTCCATATGATTGGTTGGACCGTCTGAGAACGCTTAAACCCCACTGGGTTAATGGTTCGCCAGAACCACAGAACAAAGTCATTTCAGTCCTTCTAGTTAACAGCTGATTATTTATTGAGACTTGTTGTACGCTAGGTGCTGCTCTAAGCACTCTATAAATATTGCCTTATTTAATCCTACATGGGTATTTTAATATCCTATTTCATAAGTGATGAAGTAAGACTGGGCTTGTTCAATGTTAGAAATACAGTAGGTGAGGGCTGCCTGGGTGGTTTAGTCAGTTGAGCATCTGCCTTAAGCAGAGGTCATGAGCTTCCTAGGACTGAGTGCCACTTCTGGCTCCCTGCTCAACCAGGAGGCTGCTTCTCCCTCTTCTGCTGCTGCTCCCCCTGCTTGTGGTCTCTTGCTCTCTCTCACTCTCTCAAATAAATAAATAAAATCTTAAGAAAAAAAAAAAGACATACAGTAGGTGAAAGAACCAAGATTCACCTAACTTCGTGTTCAACCATTTAGTAGAATTCTGATGCTAGGGTGCCTGGGTGGCTCAGTTGGTTAAGCGACTGCCTTCGGCTCAGGTCATGATCCCGGAGACCGGGGATCGAGTCCCACATCGGGCTCCCTGCTCGGCGGGAAGCCTGCTTCACCCTGCTTGTGTTCCCTCTCTGGCTGTGTTTCTCTCTGTCAAATAAATAAAATCTTTAAAAAAAAAAAAAAAAGAATTCTGATGCTAACTACCTGGAATTATCACACACCCCACTGGTGAAGGGTAGTCCCACAAGACACTCCCCCAAGCTCTGACTTCAGATCTTCAGATGTCAGACTACATACACTTCTGCCAGGCTGACTTCACATTTGGGGGTTTCCATAACCTTCCCCCACCTCAGGTTTAATCATTCATTAGAATGACTCCCAGAATTCAGGAAAGTGCTTTGCTTACTATTATCAATTTATTATGAAAAATACAATTCAAAACCAGCCAAGTGGAAGAGATGCATAGGGTAAGGTACTTGAGGTAAAGGAATGGCTAACATGGAAATTTCATAATCTCTCCACCCTCCCAACACCTTGGCATGTTCACCGATCTCTGGAAGATCTCTGAACCCCATGGTTTAGAGATGTTCATGGAGATTCCATTACATAGACACAATTAATTCAATCATTGGCTCTTGGTCATTGAATTCAGTCTCTAGGCCCTCTTCTCTTCCCTGATGTCTAGCGATAGGACCGAAAGTTCCAATTCTCTAATCATTCTTTCTGGTATCCAGCCATCATCCTGAAGTTATCTAGGGTACCAGTCATCTCATTAGCATAAAAAATACTTTCCACTCCAAGGATTCCAAGGGTTTTCAGAGTTGTGTGCCAGAAGCCCAGGACAATGACCACATATCTATTTCCCATTGTACAACACTACCCAACTGTAAGAAGATTGCCCTTACTGTTTACTCATATTTTAAAATTAAATTTTATTGAAACTAGTCTGCTGCCATTAACTTACAAAGAATCTGATACTTTTGCGTTCATCGTTAGTAATCGAAGATCTTTGAATGAGAAGCCAGGCTTTACAAAATATTAATTGAAGTATTGACTTTATGTATCAGCCTTATTATATCAACTAAATCAGGTTATCTGTTGCAACTTTCTAACCTAAAAAGGAACTGGGGCTCTAAAATAGACTTAGTTGCCTTGTATCAGATTGCTTACTTTCTTCTGCAATGTTACCATAAAGTTCTCTGGGTATTTCCTAGTTGGGGATATCTCCAGAGAAGTGATATTACTCCCAGAAATTCCTTCTACTGTTTGTTAATGGTATAAACTATACAGAGACTTATCTAAACAGATAATTGTTGACTTATAAAGTAGCTTGAGCAGGGCTCCTGGGTGGCTCAGTCATTAGGCATCTGCCTTTGGCTCAGGTCATGATCCCAGAGACCCGGGATCGAGCCCCGCATCGGGGTCCCTGTTCAGCAGGAAGCCTGCTTCCTCCTCTCCCACTCCCCTTGCTTGCATGTTCCCTCTCTAGCTCTGTTTCTCTCTGTCAAATAATTAAATAAAAGCTAAAAAAAAAAAAAAAAAAAGAAAGAAAGAAAATTATTGCCTGATGCAGGACAGCTTCTTGAGCTGGGCCCCCAGCAAGTGCCCAATAGCTTTCTGACAGGCCTAATGGTGAATATTTGGGTTTAAAAAAAAAAAAGAAAAAAAATTTGGTCAGGCAATGAAAAGTATGGCTATATAAGATTAGCACCAGGTTTTTTGGTACATGTTTGAACTTTCCTATCAGTCCTTCCTAAATTATTACTTATTCAGAAGAATATAAATCTATTCCCTCTGACTTCTCCATGCATCAATACATATCTACCCTTAGAAACATGACATTTCAAAAGTCAAAGAAAATGTGTTATCTTCTGTGAGCAACTGGAATTAGGAACATGTCATGGAGTTCATGGAGTCTTTTTATGGCCCCACTGGTAACCATCACCAATGAGCAGGTCCCAAAGGGCCTCTTACCAAAGGATTTGGCTGTATCCTCTTAGTTAGAGTGGTTGCAATGCAGATTTATGTCATTAAAGACCATTTTTTTCCTTTGAGACATTGTCCCTTCTTGCCTTGAGATGTTATCCAAAGATGTATGATCAGTAAGAAGCATTAAACTGTCACTATGGGGTAAATTTCCAAAGTGGTGCTTGGCATTTGCCAGTATGAGTCCCATTAACTTCAGAGGAAGTCTTGCAGTACAAACCACTGCATGTGGCTTTGAAAATGTTCTACAATATGTCTTCACGGTGCTGCTTTTTTCTTTTCTTTTTTTAATCAATACTGCAGAGCGACTCAGTGCACAGCCAATTGCAGTATTTAAGAGTGTGGATAATGTACTGTGCAGTGGGAGGCTTTTAAAATTAGATTTTAAAGGTTTATTCCTATTAAAAGTCACAACAACAATATAAATGCATCTTTAATTCTTCAAAGAGTACCTTTCTATAAAGGAATCTGGAGCTCAATTAGAATATAGAACTCTTAAGGCAGCACCATGTTCCTCTGAGATATTGTTTATCTCCCTCCATAGACAGAAAAAACTGAGGCCCCGGGAAGTGGGGGTGCTTTGTGCTCAGCCCTTAAGTTAGCAGCGAAGCTAGGAATAGAACGCCAGCCTCCCCATAGCTCACAGCTCTAAAGCACTGCCTCTTGCAAGAGTCAAATTTAATTACACTATAATCCATTTAATCTACACGTGGAAGAATTATGAAAGCACAGGAAAAATGAATTCATTAACAGGTTGGTGAGAGACCATGTTACATAGATGAGCAACTTTCTTTTCAGGATCCACATTTTCAGCACGTCCTAGTTGGGATGCCTTGTTGATGCCAGGAAAAATGACCCTTATTCTCTGGGCCACTGTTAACAAAGGACTTCTTGATTTTTCTTACTTTGAAACATAAGTAAGGATTCCAATTGAAAATGCTGCGGAATCACCTTTTTTGTCAGAAATAAAACTTAAGGATTTTTTTAAATAGTAAGAGAGACAGTCAAGCATAATTCCCCTCTGTGCTCCTTCTGGGTTTAAAGCAAGAACCACATAGAGTTTAAATGCACAACTTATGGTCTTCCTCGAAACCAAAAGAAGTGATGAGTGAGGCTTTGCTTCATTTTTTGCTTTTGATAGTTTTTCCACTAATTTACTGTGGCTGTGTCCATGCCAGTCCATCCATTGTCTATTTCCTGCATGCACATTAGAAAAGAGACAATAGTTCAAGAGCGTATTTAGGTAAGAAATCTTCCTTCGAAGCTAAAATATCAGTTAGGGTACCTGGTGTTACATGAATAGGAATAAAATTTCATGGTTTAAGTTGTAAATTGTGCTTATGGACTATCTCACATAATTCATAATAATCTTATTGAAGTTGGAAGAGATTATGATCTCTATTTTATATATCAAAAAACTGAAATTTAGAATAAGGGCCTTATCAAGGGTCACATGGCATATAAGCAAGAGAATCAAAAAAGAAGGAGGGAAGAAAGAAGGAAGGAGAGAAGGAGGTAAAGGAGGGAGGGAGGCAGGAAGGAAGGAGAGATATACTCATATCAAGTTCTGACTTCTATGACACCACATTATCGCCCTGCACAACCCCCATATGGCATAGGAACAAATAAATAAACCATATGATAAAGTCTGATTCCTAGCCCTCAAGTCTCCCCACACACCACAAGAGACACTAACTAATATGAAGTCTAAAAGAAAAGAGATGTTAGTATCATAAAAAGTGTAGTTCCTTTTCTCAATGGTCATCTTCCTAAGATCTGGCCTTTATTTCAATTTTTTTATTTTGAAATAACTTTAGACTTATTTAGAAACTACAAAAATAGCACAGAGAGTTCCTATGTACCCACGTACCCTTCACCCAGCTTCCCCCAATGATAACGTCTTACATAAGTATAGTGCAATTACCAAAACCAGGAAGTTTATATTGATACATATTATTAACTACACTGCAGATATTATTCTTACTTACAAATTTTTGCATTCACTCAAATTTTATATACACTGAAATGAAATTTTATCACATGTATAAATTAATTTAACCCCTTCCACAACCAAGATACAGAGTTTCCCATTCTCCTGTAGAAATTTGGGGTATGATCCCTTGAAAGTCACTCCTTCCCCCAATCCTAAACTCTGAGGACCATTAATCTGTTCTCCATAACTATAACTTTGCCATTTTTAGAATGTCATAAAAATGGAACCATAAGACCAAATATTCAGTCTTTTGAAATTGACTCTTTTTTTTTTTTTTTTTTTTGCCCACAGCATAGTGCTCTTGAGATCTACCCAAATCACTGTGTGTATCAATAGTTCATTTCTTCATCTTGTTGAAATGGTATTCCATGATATGGAAGTACCACAGTTTGTCCATTTACCTGCTAAAGGTCATTTGGATTGTTTGTAGATTTTGGCTATGAATGTTCATGTAGAAGTTTTTGTATGAACATAAATTTTCATTTCTCTAGGGTAAACACTCAGGAGTAGGGTTACAGGGTTATGTGGTAAGTGTACGTTTAACTTTATCAGAAACTTCCAAACTGTTTTCCAGAGTATGACTGTTCCTTTTAAAATATAGAAATAGGGGCACCTGGGTGGCTCAGAGAGTTAAGCCTCTGCCTTCGGCTCAGATCATGATCTCAGGGTCCTGGGATCGAGCCCCACATCGAGCTTCCCCCTCCTTCTCTGCCTGCCTCTCTGCCTATTTGTGATCTCTCTCTCTCTCTCTCTCTCTCTCTCTCTCTAATAAATAAATAAAATCTTAAAAAAAGAATAAAATAAAATATATAAAATATAGAAAAGTGTAGATTATTTCATGACAGTAAATTGCATCTAGACTGACTTAAATGGTATTTCTTATTTTCGTAGAAAATATGTTTCTGCTTTCTCTGTTTTTCTATGAAAATTATTTTAATAAGCAGAAGTTTCCAAAATTCATATTTAGCCACTTGGTGAAGAAACAAATAAAAATACAGCTCATGAAGGAGGAGTTCTTCATGCTCTGGCAAATGAATGTAAATATGATGTTTATGTAGATGAAGTGTTGAGAAAGCAATTAATATAAAAAGCCAATACTGTAAAAATTCCTGAAGCACCATTATTTAAAGCTAACGTTATTTTGTAGAAAGTCCTTATCCAAGTAAACTTTACTGAGACCAATACTAGGTATGCTTGCCTGCTAAAGTATATAATATAATATGTATTATATATAATATAATCACATTGCAACCTCAAAAGATGATTCCCGCAAAATAAAATGTTTAAAATTGCCACCAAAGACCTAACAGTGCTTTATCCTAAGTTGGACCCCATATTCATGGTCCTAATGTGATCTAAAAAAGAGGTCATTTGTCCTTCCTAATCCCACACATTTCAAAAACCCCCTAATTCTTAAAACTATTCTCTAAGACTACTTTTCCTCCAAAACTCTGCCTAATGTCTCCCAGTGGATCTTCCATAATAAGTAAGAGAAAAGTCAAAAGCTAGTAACAACCCATGTGGCCAGATTCATGAATTTCAATTTCATTCTCACTCTGGTCATAAGCAATGTTGGAACAACTTATTACTCATTGGGAAGAAGATCAGGGATGGAGCTATATTTATCTCATCATATCCCAAGATAAACTACAAATAAATCAATGACTTAAATTAAGTAAGACCCAAAAAATACTAGATGCAGAAAGGGGTAAATTCTCTTCTGACCTTGGAAGCAAGAAGGCTTTCTAACTATAACTAAAACTCAAGAAGCCATAGAAGAAAATATTGATAAATTTAGGCTCCATAATTATTACAAATTGATAAAACCAGGCTGCATAAGATGAAAGAACAGTGGATGATAAAACAAAAGAAAGCAAACAACAAACAGAATCAAAAGCTAAATGTGGGAAAATATTTACAACTTCTATCAGAGACAGATAATCATATTAAACTATAAAGGAACTACTGAAATCCAGAAGAAAAGCCCTACAAATCAGTAGAAAATAAAACATAGGAAATGAACATGAAGAGATACTTCACAGAAATATACTCAGTATTACTCATAAAAAAGAAGTACAAATGGGGACATCGGAGTGGCTCAGTTGGCTAAGTGTCTGCCTTCAGCTCAGGTCATGATCCCAGGATCCTGGGATCGAGTCCCACAATGGGCTGCCTCCTGAGCAGGGAGCCTGCTTCTCCCTTTGCCTGCTGCTCCCTTGCTTGTGCTCTGTCACTCTCTCTCTCTCTCTCTCTGACAAATAAATAAAATCTTAAAAAAAAGAAAAGAAATACAAATGATAACATTTTCTCACCTACTAGGTGAGCAAAAATCCAAAATATGGCCTCAATCTTTAGTTAGACTATAAGTAAACAGGCACTGATACTCACTGTTATGAAAAAGTGTCAATATTTACTAAAATTACATAGCATTTACTCTTTGACCCAGGAATTTAACTTCCTAATCATTCCTAATAGTATAGCTGAATAAACTAAGAATGCAATAGAGATCTTTCCAATATCCATAGAAGGACCTAAAATATATTACGTAAAAGAAAAATATTGTATAGCATATAGAGTGTGTTACTCTTTGTGTAAAAAACCAAGAGTATATATTCATATGGCTTTTATTTGTATAAAGCAACATTGGAAGAATGGGTAGGGACAAAGTGAATGGGGACAGGTGGGGGAGCTAGATTTCTCATCATTTACTTCTTTTTTTGTTTTATAAGGCTTTATTTAAATTCCAGTTAGTTAACATACAATGTAATATTATTTTCAGGTGTATAATATAGTCATTCCACATGTCCACGAACACCCAGTGCTCATCACAATAAGAACTTCCTTAATCCCCACCAGCTATGTCCTCCCTACCCTCACCAACCTCCCCTCTGGTAACCATCCGTTTGTTCTCGATAGATAAACTTCTGTTTCTGGGCTTTCCTTTCTTTTTTACTTCTTTATATCATTTTGATACTTAAATCATAAATCTATATTAACTATTCAAAACTAAAAAAGAACTGTTGCCTGCACATAGTAAGCACAGTGTAAATGTTTATTATTATCATCATTGCATAGCAATATTTGGGTTGATTGGTTCATATAAGGTACAGCTGTGCAAAATCTCCCTCACTCAAGACATTTTTATCATTGCAAAGAAGGGCAGTGCCAAAGATAAACCTACCATAGGATTTTCACATGAATGTCTGCAATTCTAAGCTGAAATAACATTTATCACTCTCTCTATTTCACTAGCATTTCTAACTCTTAACAAAGCCCTATTCTAAAAGGGGATCTACCATTTGCCTTAATATGCTCTTCATATATATCTTTATTTTTAAACTTGGAATTTCAGTTGTATCTTCTCAAAAATTGCCCAAGAAGACTAAGTGAGGTAATACATGCAAAGTGCTCCCCTTAGGGCCTGGCATGTAATACATAATCAACTGTTAGTGATAGTAAACTGAATTATAATAGTAATGGAGTCAGTGTATTCTCATCAATCCTGGAATTGATAAAGATAATCAGAAAAAAATTACCAATTCACTAAGACCTCTTTGGATGTTTTTGTTGATTGCTTTTTTTTTCCCAAACTATCTTCCTCAATACTGAATTTTTAGAATTTGAGAGTCTACATATCTTAAACAAGAATACATTTTATTTTAAAAGAGAAAAGGAACCACACCAGGAACTTTTTGAGTCTGGAGCTCTTTAGGTGTGATATTGCAAAAATTGTTGTGTTACAGTACCTAAAGGATGCTGGGGTAACAAGAGGGAGTTAAAATTTGTAGCTTTATTTTTAAACCGGTTATCAGTTGTGGCTTAACCTGTTTCTCCCAGGAGGACCTTCCTGGCCCCTTAACTACGTTAACTGACTCTGTCTGCACTATGCTCCTTACATTCCTCCTGTCAGTAGTATCCACCATCCGAGATTGTGGCCACTCCATGCAGAGCCTGCTGTCAACTGTCTTTTCACCTCCGTGTGGGCCAAAGATATTTGCCCCGACCACCTCCAGCCATGGCCCATCCATACCCTTTGCTATTATATACCGAGGTCCTAGCAGTTTCTTCCCACGTAAGTGTGTATTGAGTGAATAAAAAATTCAAAGCATTGCCGGCTAGTAGACATTCGTATGCAGAACCTAAACCCTCTACACACACAATGCACTACTGCACCCTCTACACACACAGTGTAAGAACAATATGAGGAAATGAAGAAAAAATGGGTGGCAGTTATCTAAGCAATGAATGCTAGAAAATAGCACCTTTGCCTCGGTTATCAGGAGGTTTCAGAAGAATAATTTTTGCCTGCATTTTTTTTTTCCTAATTGCTTCAGTTCCCTACTTTAATTTGGTCATGTGAATGTGCTGACGTTTTAATAAGGTGCATATTTTGCCTGCTTGTAATCGTAGGCTCCTTTACAGAAGGCTCTTCTATTCCCATGCTGCCTTTTTTCTCAATATTTTTACTCCTGCCTTTTGCAAAATGTTTTAAGTATTTGATTTTAGCCCCTACCACAGACTCCAAATCTGTGTCTGGAATTTGGAGATCAAAGTGCTGTAGCTAATCCCCAGGACATTTGCCATCATGTGACTTAAGACTCCATCTCTTATCAAGGTTCTGTGGTTTTCTGGAGTATTTACCGGTCATAATGTTAAAATGTGCACATATGAAACTATTTTTGACTTGCATTTCCTTGATACTGCTCCATAGTTGGTTTGTGGGAAAATATCCTGCTCCTGAATGGTATCGAACTCAGTCAAATCCTCTCCAGCCTCATTATAAAGGATTCCTAGGTTATGGCATCACATGTTTTCAATAAACCTTGTGTTTTGGTCTCCTTTAAACAGAGCATGTCTTATTCAAAAAGTTCATGATGCTAGGGAAGGAATTGATAATGAAAAGAAAGTGAGTCCAAAGTAGGATTTTTCCTCATAATGTTAGGATTTGTTATGAGGCAATATGTTTTGCAGTCTGAGACGCAGCTTCCAGAGGCCACGAATTCTAATTCTGTCCCTGAAAGTAACATTCTATTATCCTTTATGAGCCTCTCTGGGACGCTATTTCTTTCCTTTTAAGCGGGGATAAGAACTGCAATATACTTTTTAAGGTTCATAACAGTAACACATAAAAGCAAATGTGGAATTTTGAAGTTATTAAAACTTCTCCTTATCTGGTGCCAATGATGGCAAATTTGGCAAGGATTTTATAATTAAAGGTGGAACTTTGATGTGCAATTAAACAAGATCTATTCAGTTAATAATCACCCTAGAAATACAGATAGATGGACGTAATAGACTATACATGGCACCAAGTAGGATTTTCAAAATTATAATGAGTGTCAGGTGTCTATTTGTAGCATATAGTTACTTAAATTCATTCCTTTAAAGCACTATCTTTTCATTCTTCACAGAAGGAAAAGTCCATTTTCACACCCCAGTGTTTATCCCTAAGGATTATCCAAAAGCCTAAACTTTATTCATTTCTTATTTCTAAAAATAAGATATTGTGCATTGAAAAAGATTAAGATAGCTAGGTGTACCAGGTAATTCTCAATTTCCCCAGATAATACTTAGAATGAATTGCCATCCATAGGTGTCCTATGCTTAGTGACATTTTAGCAGAAATGACATCTCCATCTGCAAAATCCAAATAGCACAGTCTTTTCAAAGAACTTCCTGTAGATAGTCTTTCAAAAACTTTTAGTAGTAGGTGATGATTAATCAAACCTGCTTGTCATCTGGAAATGGGTATCAAGTTTCTCAAGGAAAGATTACAAATCCCAATTCTAACCATAACTGACTGCCAAGATTCAGAGAGTTCATATCATTCAACTGGTTAGAGTAAGTGCAAAAAGGGATTATTGAAAGTTAGGAATTTTGTTTTTACTCTGTCAATTTAGACCTGCAATGGCACTGTTTGATGTATAAACATCAGGTTATGACACTGACCAAGCTACCTAAGCAGCGAGTTCCATCCTAGGACATTACGGGGTTTCCAGTAGCAGTTTCAACTTTGATCATTCACTGGTAGGGATCCAAATCTTTTTTTAGACTTGGAGCCAAATCCTGGTATGGGACTCTGTTGAACTGAAACTGACTGCAGGTTTGGTGTTTGGTGTGCCTGACAATAGGTATTAGGAGAACATTTTAAACATCTGAGGCTATCAGCATGGGAAACTACTCCTTCTAAAACCTTTCTTATACTTTCTGTATCAAGGAACATAATATAAAGCCATCATGTCATTGTCCTAAAACATGTTCTGAAATCCAGAAGTATCTGAAATCCAGATATGACTCTTCATCTTTTGACTTATTGAGAGCTGATGGGATCATATCTAGATGATTTACTCAAGATGCTATGGTGTGCCTTAAATAGACTGTGTTTGCCTCCTGCTCACTACAGTGATTCTCAGAAGACAAATGCTTCTTTCCTGTTTTATAAATGCAGAAATACAGCTCCCTTACAACCTCCAATCTGTGTCCCACATCTGAAATTAAATATTTGTACTCACACTTGGAAGCAGTAGTTTCAGTATATTACTAATATTGGAGATTAGTCCTATAGCATAAAACACACACACACGCACACACACACATCTACTGCCTGACTCTCAGCCTTGACCTCTCTCTCTGAACTCCAGCCTCACCCACTGTCTACCAGATGTCTAGAAGGCATCTCAAAATTAACAAGGCTGAAACTGAACTGTCCGTTTTAGCCCTAAATGGGCCTCCTTCCTGCTTTCCACCCAACCGTAGTATTTTCCCATCTCAGTAAATAGCACCTCATTTACCCAATTACTCAGGCCAAAAGCCCAGAATTCACCTCAGCCTCCCTTCTTTCTGTCACAGCCCACCATCAGTCCTTCAGCAAGTCTTAACATCCCTGTCTTCACAAGTCCCAAATCCAACTCCTTCTCAGCCCCTCCTCACTGAACTGTGCTCTTCTAAAACCACTGTCCCTTTTGTCCAGACCATCCTGTGGCTTATTAACTGGCCTCTCACTTCTACTCTTGCTATCCAGCCCCCTCTTGTTCTGTTTTCCAAAGGCAGCCTAAATAATCTTATGGAATACCAATAGGATCTTGCACTCTTCTGCCCCAAACCCATCCCAACTCTAAGGATGTCTTGCCAAAGCCACCACAATATGGTCAGGGACCGCTCCCTTCCTCACTCCAAGCAAACTAAGTTGACCTTTTTCCCTCTCCTTGAGTGCCCAGAACATCCTTCTGCCTCAGCGTCTTTATATTTTCTCCCTGGAGTACCTCCTTCTGGATAAGGTCATGATCAATGCTTCACATCTTTAGATCAGGGCTCAAATGTCATCTCCTCAGAGATGTCTTCCCTAGCCATCCCATCTGAGATGGCACTCCCCCTCCTCTATGACTCCACCCCTGGCTCTGCTTTTTTATTTCTCAATACACTTTGTTACTACCTGGCTTTGTATTCTGTACTTATTTACTTGCCTAATGTTAGTCTACCCCAATAGAACATAAGCTCCTTGAGGGCAGAAAAGCCTTCTGTTTTATTCACTGCTCTATCTCCAGAGCATAGCTTATAGCGGTCATGCAATAAAAATTATTTGTTGAATCAACTAGTGCATGGATGAAATAACTGCCTTAACAGTTACTATGAGAAAAATCATTTCCAAACAGTCCCACGGCTGCATCGCCATCCAACCGTTTAATGCCCCAACAAAGAATGTACCACATAGAATTCTAGGAACTTGGAGTTACAAAGTTCCCTGGCCACTTTCCACTTCAGTGTATCTCCTTCTGCAGATATGGAATCCAGCCCCAACAGAGAAGTGGTAACAAAACTAGTTAATGGCAGCACTGATGATTGAACTAAGTGTAGGTCACTTTTCTTTATGCTTTCACACTTTGTTCCACACATTTCTGTTCCTTTTGAGAGGTTACAGTGTTGTGTACAAAGGCAAACACAATGGAACTACACATTTTAATTCCTCCTTGTCTTGCTGCTCTATTGGCAATAAAGCATCTGGCATATAATATACATAGTGCACTAAGAAATTACAGATTCATGCAGAAATGGTCCCACAGGGACAGGACAGGCTGACCATACAGTTACATTCTGCTCTCTGGTTGGGACAAGCTAAAATATACAGTCGTTCATTATAAGATTTGTGTGAAATTTATCTGAATGCCAACTGTTTGCAAATCGTTGTATTCTCTATTCTTAGTAACACTGTACTTCTTGGAGTCTCACCTATAGGCCTTGGTTGACTGCCTACATCTCTGTTTACCCATTTCTTACTAGAGAAAAGTTATCAAAAGAGTAGCATGGGACAAATTGTAAGCAGCTTGTAAATAAGACATACATGGATTTGATTCTTGGCTCCATTTACTAGCTAAATGGTCTTGGATAATTCTTGAACTCTCTTAGTAACAATTTATGGTCTATAAGTATGTGTGTGTGTAAAATAGTTTTCTTTTAAAGTAAGGAGCTAACATGATGTCAGGCACATTTAGGCCAACTAAGAGTTTTATGTATATTATCTCATTTAATCTTCCCAACAGACATGTGAGGAAAATTGTTCTAGTCCTTATTTACAAGTGAAGACTCCAAGATTCAGCAAGATTAATAGGCTTGAGGTTATATATACAGCTAGGGAAGGACAGAAGTAGGAATACCTGGGCTCTCTCACACAAAGTCCACACTTAACAACCTCTGTGCCTCCTTAAAGAGGCCAATATAGAGAAAGGTTGAAATAGAGTATGCGTACTACGCAAGGCATATAGCCCCATGGGTCAGTACATGTTGCCCTTTTCCCTTCTCTTTCCCACTGGTAAGCTACTGGTAAGTTGCTGTTATGTTACCACATCAAAGTGCTAAAACTTCCTGGGCCATAGCTTCTTCTTTTAATCAAATTGTTACCCTTTTTCTCATTACAAAAACAATGCATGCTTATTTTAGATTATTTGAAAAAAAGAGATATGTATAAAGAAACTAAATTTTACACATAATCCTACCACCCAAATATAATCCTTGTTAACACACGGGTATAAGTACTTTCCGTATTTATTTTGATATATACTATAAGAGCACAAAATCGGGCGCCTGGGTGGCTCAGTGGGTTAAAGCCTCTGCCTTCAGCTCAGGTCATGATCTCAGGGTCCTGGGATAGAGGCCCGCATTGGGCTCTCTGCTCAGCAGGGAGCCTGCTTCCTCCTCTCTCTCTCTCTGCCTGCCTCTCTGGCTACTGGTGATCTCTCTCTCTGTCAAATAAATAAATAAATAATCTTAAAAAAAAAAAAAAAAGAGCACAAAATCCCTGGAAGGCAATGTTGGAATCATCTATGTATCCTGCTATGTAATCACTTCTTTACATAATAATATATTGGAGAAGACATTTTCTTATC